>VSMD01086839.1:39593-51001 GCA_008750895.1 Mirza zaza | reverse complement strand
CCCGCCCCCCGGCACGGCCCCCCCCTCCTTCCTGACCCCCGGCACGGCCCCCCCCTCCTTCCTGACCGCCTGGCCAGCCCCTCCTTTCCCTTCCTGACTGCCTGGCACAGTCCCTTGTCTCCCTTCTTGGGTCAGTGTTTGCCTGGCTCCCACCACCTCCCTCAAGAGAGAGCCGCAGCAGTGGGACACATGCTACAAGTTTTCACTTTGGGGTGGCTGCTGCCTGATGACTAAATTCTGTCTCTTCAAACATGGGCTGCTGGAGGAAATGAAGGCATAATATGAATGATGGTTTGTGTCTCATGAGAAAAAAGTATATGCTTGGAGCAACACCAGAGAAACTGCTTTACCACAGTTATCAACTGTGGAAGAAAACCGCAATATTTGTAACCCTAATAATATTTGTACCTCCATAATATCATGAAATAAAAAAAATGCAAAAAAGAATCTAAAAGAAATGTAGAGGGACATCTGTATATAGAAAATACACACCCATTGTAAGAAGAGATGTCTGAGAACATGTCTGTGCAGCACACAGAATGTTTAGCCTGCTGACTGCAGTCCATATTCTCCTGTCATAGGTCAGTCTGTAAATACTAGATTGGACATCTCTTATATAAACTCCCAAATCATATCAAAAGATTATAGAACATACAGAGAGGGTAGGAAACATGCCCTAATTGAAGGAAAAATCCAATCTCCAGAAATTGAGCCTCAAGAAATGGAGATTTTCATGTTATCTGGCAAAGAATCCAAAATAGTTATTTAAAACATGATCTGTGATAAAAATAGAATAGAGATGGACAACAAAATTAGAATAACGATGCCTGAAGAAAATAATACCAACAAAAAAACAAAAATTGTAAAAAATGAATTTAACAGAAATTGTGGGGCTGAAGAATACAATAACTAAGATGAAAAATTCACTAGAAAGACACAGCAGCAGACTTAATAAAACAGAAGAAATAATCAGAAAGTTGAAGACATATCATTTATAAATATTGAGGCATGGAAGAAAAGCTTTTAAAAAAAAGAGCAAGGTGAGATGGAGTATGGAACTTATTATATGTCATCAAGTAGATCAACATATTTATGAGTCTTAGAAGGCTATAGGGAGAAAGTAGCCAAGAGATTATTGGAAGAAAAAAATGGCTGAGAAATTTCCAAATGATGAAAAAAAAATAATACTATAAACCAAGAATGCTTGATCTAGGAAAATTTAACTTCAAAACTAAGGGAAAAATAAAGACTTTGCAAGATAAACAAAAGCTAAGAGTGTTCACCACCACTACAACAGCCCAACAAGAAATTCTAAAGGGAATCTATTATGTGAAAAAATGATGATGGACAGCATCATACAACCATATGGAAACATAAGGATCTCTGTTAAAAGTAAATATATATACACAACTAAAATTCTCCACTATCAAAACGATGGTACCAAATCCTCCAAAATTCTCCTATAGAATCTAGAAAAAAAATAAGCTTGCATAAATCTGTTAATAGATACACAATACAAAATTTTATTATTTGTGACATTAATAATAAAGTGGAATGTAAAGAGGCAGTTTTCATATTCTTTACTTCAATTGAAGTAAAGTTATATGATTAAAATATATTGTTATACTTTAAGGTGTTTTATGTACTCTCCATTTCTCAAGGTGATTAGAAAGAAAATTTGTATAGAAGATATATGCAAAAGGAAAGGTGAAAGTAATCAAGGCATGTCACTAGAAAGTCAATAAAACAAAAATGAAGGCATTAAGATGAAATATGGGACACCACAAGATACAGAAAAAAATAGAATAATAATAACTTTATTTCATTCAGGAAGTATTTTAAATATAAATAGATTAAACTCTTTAATGAAAAGAAATAAAATAATTTGATGGATTAAGAACAAACAAGATCCTGCAATATGCTGTCTATAACAAAGTCACTTTAGCTCTAAAGATTAAAACAGGATGAAAGTAACAAGATGAAAATCATATATCCCATGCAAACAATAACCACATTTAGGTAGGGGATACACTTTCAATAAAAACCTGTCACAGAAATTGATGTTATATGGTAACATAGGTCCATTTACCAGAAATCTATAACAGTTATAAATATAAATAAATAAACATGTATACGTGTATAAGTATATACAACTATAACATCAGGGCTCCTAAGTATATCAAGATAATATCAACAGGAACAAAAACAAGAAATATATAGCAACATAATAATTGTAGAATGTAACACTCCACTTTCATTAATAAATTAAAAAAATCAGATACAAGATAGATAAGAAAACAGAAAACTTGAACAATATTATACACTAGGTTGAACAAACATATACAGAACTATTCAGTCATAAGCAGCAGAAACATAATATTCTCAATTACACATGGTACATCTATTAAGACACATAACAAGTCTTATCAAATTTAAGACTAAAATCATACAATGGATCTTTTCTACTCAAATTGGAGTGAAACTAGAAGTCAAAAGCAGAAGGAAAATTAGGAATGCAAAAGTATGTGAAAATTAAATACACTTTTGAAAATATTCTTGCACAAGGGTCAGGTGATTTAATATTGTTAAGATGTGACTACAACCCACAGTGTTGTACAATTTCAATGTAATCTCTATCAAAATCCTAAGGGTGAAGTGAGCTGAAGTGAGCGAGCTATCCCAGGGTCAGATTGGCTGAGACCCCAAGTCAGCAGAAGGGGAGCCCATTGCTTGTTCCCACAATTAGCAGGACGTGGCTTGTTGACCAGCTGAAGAAACTGTTTCTCCAGGCAAACGGCCAAGGACCTGTGGCCTCGCATGCGAGCCAAGGTTGCCTGGTAACCAGCACGCGGTGCTAGGCCCTGCCAGACGGTCAAGGACTCATGGTCTCCAAGGACTCAAGGTCTCCCACTCTAGCCGAGATTGTTTGTTATCCGAAAGGGGTGCAAAACATCAAAGAGATCTCTTGTAGAAGGCCATGCTTTTTGCTTTGACTGAAGAACCCGGTGTTGTTGGCTGTGGGAAGTCACGTACCAAAAAGTAGCTGGGAAAGTAGCTGGCATGAGAAAACAGCTGTGGGATGCTTGCCCAATTAAACTGTATAAAATAAATTGGCTTGCACAGTTTTGGCTGCTACAGTCTGAAACCATCTCTTGTCTCTGTGTCCTTTTTTCTTCCAGGACTGCAGCCAATTCTGTCTGTCTGCGTTTTATGTATATGTTCTGTGTATGTCATCCCCTATTCTGTAATCGGGCCACAACATAAGGGTGCCTTTTTTTTAGAAATATACAAAAACATTTAGGCCGGGCACAGTGGCGAACGCCTGTAATCCTAGCACTCTGGGAGCCTGAGGCAGGCAGATCATTTGAGCTCAGAAGTTCGAGACCAGCCTGAGCAAGAGCGACACCCCCATCTCTACTAAAAATAGAAAATATTAGCTGAACAACTAAAAATAAAAACAAAAATTAGCCAGGTGTAGTGGCGAGTGCCTGTAGTCTCAGCTACTTGGGAGGCTGAGGCAGGAGGATCGCTTGAGCCCAGGAGTTTGAGGTTGCTGTGAGATAGGCTGAAGCCTCGGCACTCTAGCCTAGGCAACAGAGCAAGACTCTGTCTTAAAAAAAAAAAAAAAAAAAAGAAAAGAAAAAAAGTAAATAAAATGTGTTTAGAAATTATGACTGACCTTTCTCCCTGAAAGAGAACAACAAAGAAGTATTGCACTTTATGACTTCAGGACATATTGCAAAGCTACACAAATGAAAACAATGTAATACTGGCACAAATAGATAATGGAAAAGAATAGAAAGTCCAGGAATAAACCCTTTTATTTATGATAAAATGATCTTTCACAAGATTGTCATGACTACACAGTGAAAAAAAAAAAAAAAAGATTCTCCTAAATAAATCATGTTAAAAAGTTAAATATCTACATGGACAACACAAAGTTGGAGGCTTCCTCTGCATTATATACAATAAATATTGTAAATGGATTAAATAATTAAACACAAGAAATATAACTAACAAAATTCAGAGTAAATACACAAAAAGATTATGGCATTGGTCTTAGCACTGCTATTTTGGATATGACATCAAATGTATAAGCAACATAAATGCCTGAGGTGTTTATACCCAAAATACCCTGATTTGATTAATTCAAATTGTATTTCTGTATCAAAATATCACATGTACCCTATATACAATGACTATGTATCCATAATAACTAAAAATTAAAAAGTGGTGAAAAGATACATAAATAAAAAAAAACAGAAAAATGGGACTACATATAATTTCAATTTTTCTGCATATCAAAGGAAACATTTAGTGGACTCAAATGCCACCCTTAAAATGGGAGAAAATATTTGCATGTTATATATTTGACAGTAGTATCAAAAATTCATAAAGAAATTCCTGAAAATCAACAACAAAAAGTTGACTAAAAATGGACAAAGATTGAACTGAGATTTCTCCAAAGATACATAAATAGTGAACAAGCAGTTGAAAAGATGCTCAAAATTAATTTTTAGATAAATCCAAAGCAAAATCACAATAAGATATCACCTCGAATACATTAGAATGGCTACTATAAAACAATCTGTCAAGGATATGGAGAAATGGAAGCCTGGTGACTATTAGTAGGAAAAAATAATGCAGCCACTATGAATAGTAGTATAGAGGTTCATCAAAAAATTAAAAATAGAATTCTCCTGTGATCCAGTAATTCCATTTCTGGGTATATATCTGAAGTATGCAAGGTAAGAACTAGAAGAGATATTCCACACATTCATATTTTTGCAGCATTAATCACAAAAGTTAAAAGATGGAGGCAATCCAGATGTGTACTGAGTGAGGAACGGCTAAAGAAAATGTGGCATATACATACAATGAAATATGGTTTTGCCTTATAAAAGCAAATCTTGTCACACTGTATGATGAGGATAAGCCTCGAGAATGTTAACTGAAATTAGCTGTTAACAAAGTAACTGATAGTGTGTAATTCCACTTACATAAGATATCTTAAGTAATCAACTCACAGAAAAAGAAAGTAGGTCTATGGCCACGCCACCCTGAATGCACCTGATCTTGCTTGATCTTGGAAGCTAGGCAGGTTTAGGCCAAGTTACTACTTGGATGGGAGAAAAAGAAAGTAGAATGGTGTTTGTCCTGGGCTGGAGAGAAGGAAAAATGGGCAGATTTTACTTAATGGGTACTGAGTTTTAGTACTGAATGATATAAAAGTTCTAGAAATCTTTTATATAACAATAAGTAGTGAACATACTTAACACTACTAAAACGTGTACTTAAAAAGATTTAAGATAATACATTTTATCTGTTGTTTTAGTAATAATTTTTTTTAAAAAAAGAATAACTAAAGGAGATACAGATTATAAAGTTTCCAAAACTTACCTTCAAATGACAAGTGTTTCTCTCTCACACACACACAAAAAATAGATACATCATTAAACACATGGTGAAATTAAAATTATTTTCATGACTTCAACTAGATAGGATAAAAACCATTGAAAACCAGCCAAGAAAAGAAATATACAAGATAAACTATAAATGAACTTTGGATAATATTTATAGAGACAAAGACACATATATGATTTAACTGTGATATACATATGCTTCATTAATATTTTAGATAAATCCCACATTGACTTCAAACGTATATAGAATTGCAAATTGTAATTCAACATTATAATACATAGGTAAAACCAAACACTCAATAAACTGATGTTAAGAAACCTACCCTAAAAAGAGACGCAGTAATATAGAACTACAAAATGAGAATAGAAATATTTACTAAAAAAATCCTGTATGTAACATTAATGTAAAATTTTTTTTAAAAAAATTTTTTTAGATAACTACAAGGTTCCACTATGACTATTCATCCATTTAGAGCAAGTATTTTGAATTATTGGCATGTGGTGTATGGCAATACAATTTCACTTAAAATGCACAATACTCATTAATAAAAAGGTCTAATGAGAATATTTTAATGCATAAGCACTTAAATGGCACTAAAGATAACATTTTATTATGTTAATATATTGATACTATAACTACACAAAATGAAAAAGCTGTAATCCAGCCTTAAGAAGGAGAGAAAAACCTTACATTTATAAATAAAGAAAAACTACAATTTTTTTTTAAATATGAAGAATCACTGACATGGAAAATAAACATTTAGGAATAAATTATATTATCATTTAGATATTAGGTTTAGGAATAGTAAGTAAAGTAAATAGAAATACTAATGGTTCCCTTTTGCCTGCTGTAAACATAAATTTACAAGTGAACATTATAATAAATATGGGGTGCCTACTAATTATCTAATTTGTCCTTATATGTTGTATA
The DNA here is from genome assembly GCA_008750895.1 of Mirza zaza. Lineage (NCBI taxonomy): Eukaryota > Metazoa > Chordata > Mammalia > Primates > Cheirogaleidae > Mirza > Mirza zaza. Next base: position 44,647 of record VSMD01086839.1, on the reverse strand, counting down.
AATTCTAGCATATTGTTCTGAATGTTTGAATCTAAAATTACAAACAAATTTGAAATAGAACAAAATAGAAAGGGAACATGCAGAGGGAGAGTGACATCAGCAAGACGCTGGGAGTTCTGCTTGTATATCCTTCCACAGAAACAAATAATTCAGCAGCCCTCCATGGACAAAAGTGCCTTTATTAGACAGACAGCCACCATAGCTCATGTCTGTAATCCCAGCTATTCAGGAAGCTTAGGCAGGAAGATCGCTTCAACCCAGGAGTCTGAGCCCAGCCTGTATGATAAAATGAGACTCTGTCTCAAAAGAAGTGCCTTTCTGAGAGCCCTGGGATTCAGGAAAGAGGATACGAAACCCTACTAAACACAAGACCAAGCAGTATTATTTTGAGAAAATAAGCACTCATATAGGTGGCAATCTTGAGGACCCCTGGTCTTGCCTACAGATGTGAATATAGCCCGCCCAACTTGGTCTCATAGATAAATATGAAGTGACACGGTAACTATCTCCAACTCATCCCAGCCCATCCAGAGTGATCCTGCAAATCTAGAGATCTGAAGGGAGATGCCCATGCACTGCCATGGAAGCAGCCTGCAGAACTTGGACTTTACTGTGGTCTCTGATGCAACTCTGTGACGCAGTCCCAGCCCTCTCAGCCAGTCCATGCCAGTCCTGCCCACCTAGAGGCCCACCAGTGAGTGACCTGGAGAAACTCTCCATGGGAGCCACACTCACCAACACCCTTGATATCAGGCCCACCATATGTGGACTCAAATGCAGAAGAACCCTGCTCTGGTGCCTGCCCAACTTTTATTAAAGTCCTGAAAGCAATCCAGTCTGCCCAGGAATAGGACAGGACTCACAACTACCCAAGACCCTGGTCATAGGCCTACCCGCAGATCCAGTAGCAGCACTGTGACCCAAATACAACCCTTCCCCGACAAACCCAGAAGGGATCCCATTAGTCTTGGTGCCCCAAAAGAGAAGACCTTTGCCTGCTGAAACCAGTTTAGATAAACTGGAAGAGGTGTCTGCTCCTTTAAATTTACAGATACCCATGCAAAGTTATTGTGCCCATTTTCAGCACTTCTATTTTAACATAACACTAAAAGTCCTAAAAAGAAAAATTAGACAAAAAAAAAAAAAAAAAAAAGAAAAAGGAAAAAGACAAAAAGCCATCCAAATTGAAAAGAAAAATGTTCTTATTTGTAGATGGAATGATCTTATATATAGAAATCCATAAACAGTATACCAAAACTGCTTAAACTAATAAATGTTGTCAGTAATTTTGTAAAATATTAAATTAACATACAAATATCACTTGTGTTTACATACACTAACATGAAACTGTTTAATAAAAAATAATCTCATTTATAATAGCATCAAAATAATATTAATAAATTGCTTAGAAATAAATATAACCAAGGAAATGAAAGATCTTTACCATGAAAAATATTAAGATATTGATGAAAAATTAAAGATATAAGTAAATATAAAAATTTCCTGTGTTTGTGGATTGAAAGAATAAATATTGCTAAAGTTCCATATTATCCAAAGCAATCTGTAAATTAAACTGGATTCGTATCAAAATTCCAAGGGCATATTTTACAGTAATAGAAAATATAATTCTAAAATGTATATGAAATTGCAAGAGACTTTGAATAATCAAAGCATTCTTGAGGAATAGAACAAAACTGTGGTAAAATACTTTCCAGTTTCAAACTATGTTTCTGAACTCTAATATGTGCATAAAACTAACACAAAGACCACTGGAACAGAATAGAGAACCAAGAAATAAACCTATACATGTAAGGTCAACTAATCTCTGACTAGGGCACCAGGGATGCACTATGCAGAAAGTATAGTCTCTTCAATACTTGAAAAAACTAGATACCCCCAAGCAAAATAATAAAATTAGACCATTTTTCCTATACCATACTCAAAAATTAATTAAAAATAAAACAAAGGTTAAAATGGAAGACATGAATCCTTAAAAATTTTAAAAGAAAACATGTAAAACATTTCCTTGACATTGGCATTGGCAATGATTTTTTGGGATAAAACAGCAAAAGTATGGCAACAAAAGCAAATACAGTTGGACTGCATCAAACTGTAAGAAAAAGCTCTGCACAGCAAAGGAAACAAAATAAGAAAACCTATAGGATGAAAGAAAATATTTGCAAACCATAAATCTGATAAAAAGTTAATATTCAAAATATATAAGAAACTCATACAAGTTGAAGGAATAAAATAATAAAAATCTAACTGAAAAATAGGCAAAAGACTGAATAGATATTTTTTCCAATGAAGACATAGAAATTGTCAGCAAGTATATGAAAAGGTGTAAAAACATGATCATCAGGCAACTACGAATCAAGACCATAATAAGATATCACTTCATACCTGTTAGTATAGTTAATACCAAAAAAAAAAAAAAAAAAATTAGATTGTTTTCAAGGATGTGGAGAAAAGTAAAATCTGTGCACTATTGCTTAGTTGTAAATTGGCAAAATTATTAAAAAAAACAGTGTGGTAGTTCTCCAAAAAAAAAAAAAAAACCCACAAAAAACTAATGTACGTAAAATCTGGCAATCCTACTTCTGTGTATAACCATAGGAAATAAGTATCTTGAAGAAATAGCTGCACCCCTGTGTTCACTGCAGTATTATTCACAATTGCCAAGATATAAAAACAAACTAAACATTTGTAAACCATGAATGGATAAAAAATATGGTATATATTAACAATAATAAACCATAAAATAATAAAATCTTGTCATTCAACATAAACCTGGAGGACATAAAGCTAAATTAAATAAGCCAGGAACAGAAAGAAAAACTCTGTATGATCTCACTTATCCTTGGAAATCTAAAAACATTGAACTCACAGAAGTAGAGAATATAAAAGTGGTCACCAGGGCCTGGAGGAAAGTAGGGTAATGTTCTTTAAAGGACACAGACTTTCAGTTATGAGATGAAAAAGTTTTGGGGATCTAATGTATATCTTCATGACTATAGTTAATAATGTTTTATATGTATAAAATTTGCAAAGACAGTAGACTTTAAGATTCTAACTATTAAAAAAGGTTAACAATGTAAGGTGACAGATATGTTCATTAACTTAATTGTATTAATCATTTCACAACATATACGTATATATCAAATTATTATATTCTATACAATAAAGATGTAGTGTGCGGAGGCGCGGCAGCTCTCACCTGTAATCCTAGCACTCTGAGAGGCTGAGGTGGGAGGATGCCTTGAAGTCAGGAGTTCAAGACCAGCTTCGGCAAGAGCGAGACCCCATCTCTATTAAAAATAGAAAGAAATTAGCTGGGCAACTAAAAATACAAAAATAATTAGCTGGGTGTGGTGGTGCACACCTATAGTCCCAGCTACTCAGGAAGCTGAGGCAGTAGGATTGCTTGAGCCTGGGAGTTTGAGGTTGCTGTAAGCTAGGCTGATGCCATGGCACTCTAGCCTAGGAAACAGAGCCAAACTGTCTCAAAAAAAAAACAAAACAACAACAATATATATATATATATATATATGCACACACACATACATACACACATATATGGTTATATATATATAGTTATATAATTTTTATTTTTTAAAAATTGATGATAGACACAGAATCATATATATATTTACACACATGTCATAAATATAAGAATGGCACAGTTTTAGTAAACTTCATATTAAACCAAAGAAAATAGTAATAGCTATTAAAAATAAGGTAAGGAGTTTAATATATGCTCAAATATTCTAAGCTGTCCAATGACATTAAGAAAAATAGAGAGTAGATACATTACACTATGTTATAGTTGAGGAATTTGGGCATATAAAGTATAAATTACCAACTCAATACTAAAATAATTAAATTTTGAAATAAAATAACATCAGTTTTTTTATATTTAGGGAGATGCTTAGTGTTCTGATAAAATTACTGAGAATGAATCTCTGTAAAATCCCATTTGAAACCCCTACAGGACTGGAAATCATAAAATCATAATGCTCATAAAGCAGAAAACACACATATCTGCTTGTGGTGGTCTTGGGATTTTCAAACCAAATCACAACATCGACACTACTCTCACACATTTTAGACACGATACAAGAATGTATTTTAAAGTCCTACAAAATGGAACTTTAAAAATGGTTTAATGTAGAATTCCTCAAGAATATGCACAGTATTCTCATGTCTCTGAAAGCAATGGAAGAGCACTCAGATCATACAGTCCTTTATAAGCCACAAAGAGGACTTTGGCTCTCACTGGAAATGCAAAGGAAGATCTCTGAAGAGGAAGTAGAGTCCTTAGAGAATTCTGGAGCATGGGATGGAGATGCCCCTATGTGGGAGCAAGAGAAAGAAACCCAGGCTTCTCAGAAACCATTCCCATTGCAGCAGTACTTTCCAAAAAATATTTTAAAGTCTGTCTTCCTCCTTTAACATTGGGCCTAACATACATCAACTGCTTCATCAACTTCCACCTACCTGGGCTTGGCTACTTTCTCATGTGTCTCTTCACATTCCAGGGCTCTTTCCTCTACTCCACATAGATAATCAGGTCTGGGTTAGAGAAAGGAAGACCTGAGTTACTAGAAAAAAATTAACATGACTCTTAGTGATGTTCTTCAATTACCACCAAGTACTGTACTCATTAAAGAAGAGAGACCATTATAGAAAATGTGAAGAAAGCTAATTCTAAAATAATGTTTACTGACAGAACCTTTAGAATGTTTTGGAAGTATTTTAAATTTGTGAGTCATTAGCTCCACCACCTAGTACTGCTGAATCAAAAATGTGTGATAAAAGTTGGATATTAAGGAGTGAGCAACAGCATATTATGCTATAAAATTTCTATTAATAGAATTGCCACTAATCTATAGTGAAGAATGTGCATTACCTATAGAAATGGGAAGGCCAATGCCAATGGAAAACATCTTGAATATTTTCTTTCCTGCACCAAAAAATCCCAGTTTTCCTTGAAAGGAAGGCTCAGAGACATGGGAGGGGAGGGGAGGGGAGGGGAGGGGAGGGGAGGGGAGGGG
>VSMD01086839.1:0-39552 GCA_008750895.1 Mirza zaza | reverse complement strand
GAGGAGAGGAGAGGAGAGGAGAGGAGAGGCGTGCAGGCTGGGCACGGTGGCTCACGCCTTTAGTCCTAGCACTCTAGGAGGCTAAGGCAGGAGGATTGCTTGAGCTCGGGAGTTTGAGACTAGCCTGAGCAAGATTGAGACCCCAACTCTACCAAAAAGAAAAAAAAAGCAGCCAGGATTTGTGGCATGTGCCTATAGTCCATGCTACACAAGAGGCTGAGACAGAAAGATCGCTTAGAGCCCTGCAGTTGGAGTTTGCAGTGAGCTACAGTGACACCACTGCACTCCACCCAGGGCAATGGAGTGAGTCTCTGTCTCAAAAAAAAAACCAAAAAACAAAAAAACAACCACAAAGAAAACTGAGCAACCCTCCTCACAACCCCACCACCCTTCATAAAAAAAAAAAAAAGAAAGAAAAAACTCGTTCATGCAAACCAAAAGTTCTCAAAGAACATTTTATAAAGGAAATAAATGAAATCCTTAGTGTGGAATGGGAATTGTGCAACACCCAGAGAGACCAGGTTTCTGTAGCTCCCTGACATCACATCCCTATATAAACTCCTCTGAGTAGGGTCCAAGCATGCCCACTTCTCTGGAAAGAATTCTAAGGCCACATCCCTGAATGTCACTAGTTCCTGGGGTGGGAAAAACATATTCACCAAGTGGCCATGGACAGTGTTCTTTGACTCCAGGTGAAAAGACTGAGTGAAGAGAACTGGCTCTAACTAGTATGACTGACTGGAATTGTCCAATAGGACAATTTTTAACATGTTAATATTCTCTAATGTATTTTCTGAAAAAAGAGCATGGCGGACAATCCACAAAACCAGTGTAACTATTAGACTTTTGTGGATAATAAATTATAAAATTAAGGGAACCAAATTAAGGCACACACATTTTGACTGTTATATTTACATTATACAGACTACGTTGTGTATATTTCTCAGTGATTTGAAAGGTATCTCTCAAAATTTGATGTGTATAACAATGAACTAGAGATTTTGTTGAAATGCAGATTCTGATCAGGATATCTGGGGTAAAGCCTAAGTTTCTGAATTTCTTTTTTTTTTTGGAGACAGAGTTTCACTCTGTCACCCTGGCTAGAGTGCAATGGTGTCATCATAAGTCACTGCAAGCTTAAATCCTGGGCCAAAGCAATCCTCCTGCCTCAGCCCCTTGAGTAGCTGGGATTACAAGCATATACCACCATGCTTGGCTAATTTTTTCAATTTTTTATTAGAGATTGGGTCACTCTTACTCTTGCTTAAGCTGATCTTAAACTCCTGAGCTCAAACCATCCTCCCAATTTGGCCTCCCAGAGCGCTAGGATTACAGGTTTAAGCCATCATGCCTAGCCAGCTTTCTGAATTTCTAACAGACTCACTAGTGATGCCAGTGCTCTGTACCAAGAAAAATATTTTGTCAAACATCTAGTAGGTGGGAAAGCCTGTGTTTCTCCAAGTTCATCTGTCCAGTAAACAAAAATGAGAGCCATCATTTCCCAAAGCAAGCTATAAGGGAATCAAAAGAGAAAAAAGAGCTTCCAGATTAAATCTGATGGTTTATGTACACCAGTTGGTAAATCTCCCCAAGGGTACTTATTAATAATAAAAAGAAAGGTAATTAACTCCAACATGTAAACATCTGTCAGAGAACACTTTAAGTGAATCAAATCAACATCAACTGTAACAGAAAAGTTGGTATAAGGTGATGATGCACAGGAGGACACAACATCACTGTTGTGAGATTATTTGCCACAAAACGTAAATTATAACCTGAATTTAATTATAAAGAAACACAATCATACTTAATCATAAAGAAACATCAGTTTTATGCAAAACTCAAATTTCAGATACCTCCCAGGTTCTGTAATCTCTAATAGTGTATTTAGATAGTCTTTTTTTGAATCCTAGGAAGCAAACCTCTTCTAATTATTCTTTTTCAGAACTTTCTGAGCTATTCTGGGAAATTAATGCCATCCTCTTTAAATGTGCATTTTCTTAATCTTGTTCTGCAAAATCAAATGGAGTATCCAGATGGAACCTAAACAGTCCATGTTCCCTTTCCTCACTGATACACAAGGACCCAACCCCATCTTCCATAAGAATCTTGCATATCCCATCAATTTATATTCCCATGCTCATCTGTCACAAATAGAACATTTTTAATACTGCAGCTCATACACTCAGTGAGAATTGATCATAGCATGCAAGAAGCCTGGATGAAGATAATGGAGAGAAGGCTCTGTTATATAGAGGAGAAGGAATTTCTGGAGCCTCTTGATGACATTAAGATTTAATACGGAGTTGAGACCAGGCTCAGTGGCTCATACCTGTAATCCTAGCACTCTGGAAGGGTGAGGTGGGAGGATCCCTTCAGGTCAGGAGTTCAAAACTAGCCGGAGCAAGAGTGAGACCCTGTCTCTACTAAAAACAGAAAAAAATTAGCCAGATGTGGTAGTGTGCACCTGTAGTCCCAGCTACTAGGCAGCTGGGATTCAAGAAGAATCACTTGAATCTAAGAGTTTGAGGTTGCTGTGAGCTAGGCTGATGCCATGGCACTCTAACCTAGACAACAGAGTGAGGCTCTGTCTCAAAAAAAAAAGAAAGAAAGAAAAACTAGTTAAAAGAAACATATTAGGCAGGAACATCAGAAGTTGAGATGAAAACGTTTCTAAGTTTTAAACATGTGACATTTCAGGAGGAAAAGTGGACATAGCCCCTGAACTGGGACACATTCACCCAAGAACAGCCGTTTCTTCCTCGTTCTCTTTCTTCCCTGGGATATTTTTGAGATTGTCTGGACAAATCACACCTGTATCCTGAGAATATGCCTTTAAAGGTCTCAGCACAACTGCTTCACCTGCTACCATACTCACAGGCAGAAGAAGGGCCTTGAAGTACAGAAAATGTCTACCTTCCTCTGTCTCTTAACACAGGAGAAATTCAGGAACAATGAGTTCCTACAAGAAGACCAAAATGTGTCTCCTTTCCCACCCTTCAGTGACTGCCCCTTCCCCAGACACCAGCAATTCTGCTGCAGCAAGCAGTGGAGGTGACATTCTGATGTCAGCCCTACCAGGGTGACAGCCCTATCAGACCCAAGCAGAGCAGGTCCTGCGACCTCACTTTGGAACAAAGTCTGAACTCAACTCTTGTGAATGTGCCTGGGTCCCCTCATGCTTAACTCTGGGTTTCTTTATGATCATGTGGGACACTTAATTAAAAACACTTGGACACTCCCACCCAGAACAGAGTTTGTGGGGAGGGCAGAGGATGGCATCTCTTCAAGCTGGCCTTGTGATTCTAATGGGAAGACTGGACTGAGACCAACTTACCTGCACACTGTCTCTCGGCCTTTAATGAGCATGTAAATCACTTGGGATTCTGGATCCCACTCTATGTAGTGTGATTTTGTAGGTTTGGAAGTGGTTCATGAATTGGCTTCTGTAAGAAATTCCCAGTTAATGCTGAAGTTGCTCCCCCAGACCTGTTCTCACTAGCACTCAGCTAGTGACAGCAGGCACAGCCCATAGAGTCCCTTGCACCCAAAAACCTACCAACACAAATACTTTTGGTCCAAAGTGAAAACTACCAATCGCCATCCTGAAGCATGACATTCATTGCTGGCCCTTTAAAGTTTACAGAGGCTGGAGACAGCAGCAATGTTTGAGTAAGGCTTCATTTGGAAAATATCATGTATGTATGCATTAATGCAATGTTTACTGAGCATGTACTATGTGCTCAAAAGTATGCTATCGTGTACTTTACTGGGAATCTCACAGGGTGTTAATTTTTCCTCACAACAGCCTGGAAACTGGGTACCAATATCAGCATAATTCCTAGCATTTAGATAAAGGGCCCAGAATTTCCATTTCTTTTTTCTGTTTTTCTACTATTGATTTGAAAAAGAAAAACTCTGGAATAAAAACTAAATACAGGCTGGGTGCTACTGCTCACATCTGTAATTCTAGCACTTTGGGAGACCCAATGGGAAAATTACTTCAGGTAAGGAGTTTGAGAACAGCAAGGGCAATGTGGTGTGACCTCATCTCTACCAAAAATTTAAAAATTAGCCAGTTGTGGTGGTTGGCACCCATTATACCAGCTTCTCAGGCGTCAGATGCAGGAGGATCTCTTGAGCCCAAGAGTTTAGGGCTGTATTAAGAAATGATGGTCCCACTGAACTCCAGCTTGGGTGAAAAAGTGAGACCCTGCATAAAAAAAATTAAAAAATAAATAAATAAAACTATCCTGGCATTCAAACGCAAACGAAAAAGAAAAAGAATATCTAAATATACACAGATGGGAGGGACATATAAATAAAATACAGTTCAGAAGGATTTTTTCATTGTTCTATTTATAATTACTTTCTTCTGACTTGTGTAACAACTACTGCATCTGCAGGAATAGAAGGCAGGCTGCCTAGCAGGATGTCTCTAGAGCACTTGTTTTAATAAAGAAGAAATTAAGTACCCCAAATATATAGTTTTCTTTTTGTTCCCATTTATCTGCTTTTTGCTTTCAGGAAATTGTGAGCTTAAGTTCTAGAGAGGTAGCAGCAGCCATCCAAAACTGTGATCTCCTTTAATCAATTTCATGGGTCTGGGAGAGATTACAAGGTAGGGCCTGACCTGGATGGGGCTTCAGAAGAGTCTGGATCTGGGCAAGGCTGGAGCAGGAAGCAGGCCCTGGGCCTCTCATATCTATGTCAATGGGATATTTCTAGGTCTGTCTTTCCTGAGCTTTCTCAACAGAAACTGTACTCCCAGAGTTTGTATAATTGTAATCTACTGTAGTCACTTCCTTGTTTATTTTATAACATACAAATACAAGCAATTTAACTAAAATCTTTAGGGTTTCTAGGACAATCATATTAGAAGCTAAATATTTATTCTTAGCGAGATAAAAGGAAAAAAAATAACCTCTTTTGTCCATAAACAGCCCTTCATGTAGTGATGGCAGAACTCACACAACATAAGGGAAGTGGCCCAGATGAAGCCAGCATCCCCTGTACATTTCCCCTCTTTTACTGACCATATGATGTAGCCATTTATCCATTTTCTCTAGTTAAAAGTTCATGGATGGTAGGGACCATGACTACTTCACTTGTTCTCCTAATGCCCACGTGAAATGGAAACACTTGGTTTATCTATTAGTTTGTACCTTCAGACCTCCTCCTTGTTCTTCACCCAAGTACCAGGAAACTGGAACAACTCCCATCTGGGTACCAACTATAGATTCTGTGAGGACTAAAACAAAACCTGGATGACACATGCATTCCTCTTTCTCTAAGACAAAAGGACAAGTAGACCCTGTTGTTAGTCTGACCCCAGTCTGAAAGAACATCCTCAATGTCTAAGAGTCACCCAGATGCTGGTGAGAGGTAAGATCCCCATAGTAATCCGGTCGGAAGAGACTCAGGCTGACTCTTTGGGGTCAGGAGGGAGAAACGGGATTGTGAATTTGACAGCCAGCTTGCCATAACTTTGGAAAATGCAGGGGAAAACCAGCCCTCCTCTGAGTATTAAAATAATTAAATAAAAGGCAATTAGACTGAAGTGGCTCTAGTGCCCTGGGTTCCTATGTAAAAAATACAAAATTGCATTTCTTGTAAATTATTAGCTTAAATGGAAACAAAATTTAGTCCTAAAGAACTACAAACTGCAATAATAAACTTCTGATTACATAACCAGGAAATTTCCACCTGGATAGGCCAAATAAGGCGACAATATAAACTGCACCCAATCAATGGCTTATCTTGGTTTGCTTCCTCATGTACCTTATAAAAGCCTGGCCTTCAAGCCCCTAGGGTGAACCCCCAAACCACAAACTATGGCTGGGGGCTTCCCGATTCATGAATCTGTTTACTTACGTTTTAGCATTCCTCGGTTTAATTTTTAACAGGAGAAAGGAGGGACAGAGAACCCCACAGTTCACAGCTCCTCCCCGCAGGAGCCCGGCACGCCTAGTGGGGATTCTCCCCTGGGGACGCTCTCGTCCTCCCGCACAATCTGGGGCGACGCGGCTGCCCGGACAGGCTCCGCGCGCTTGGTCGCGGCGCAGGCCCGGAAAAGGAGTGCCGCCGCGTCCTCCGCCTACCCGCCCCGCGGCCCGGGCGACTTAAGGCCGAGCGGCCCTGCGCGGCACGGACCTACGTCCACAGACTCCGGAGCGGACCGCGGGGAGGCCCGGGTCCCGCACGAGGGGAGGCCGATTCCATCCGGCACCTCCCGCAACTGGGACGCCCGGCCCGCACGACCCTGTTTCTCGGCTTCCGCAGCGTCCTCCCTACGGACCTCCCAGCACCCGCGGGGTGACCGAGGCTGTGGCAGTCACCCGGGCCTCCGCGACTGAGGAGAAAGAATGGCGCACACAGAGAGAGTTCTTCCGCATGGCGGCACGCGGCCGCCAGATGGCGCAAGGCGGCTCCTGCTCCCTCTGGGCGCCTGATTGGATACTTACCACATCAGCGCCCCTGATTGGATAAGGCCCCAGGTCCCACCCCTTGGAGTCCTGAGTGACAGACGATGAGATCCCACAAATTTATGGCTGCATCAGGACTTCTCTCTCTGCGCCAAGACTTGGTGCTGCTTGGCTGGCATTCGCATTTAGCCTTGTTTATAAGGTTATATCCTCTTGTGAATAATAAATGTAATATTCAAAATTGGTAATGATAATTATTTTAAAAATTGGCATTGATAATTATTTTAAAATTGGCAATGATAATTATTTTTAAATTTCACATTTCATAACCTTCATGGCCTTTTGTCTCTAAGGAGGAAGCCTGAGGTTTGTTTTTTGAGTCTGGCTCTGTCGCCCTGGCTAGAGTGCCGGAGTATCAGCCTAGCTCACAGCAACCTCAAGCTCATGGTCTCAAGCGATCCTGCTGCCTCAGCCTCCCAAGTAGCTGGGACTACAGGTGTGTGCCACCATGCTCGGCTAATTTTTTCTATTTTTAGTAGAGACCAGGTCTCACTCTTGCTAAAGCTGGTCTTTGACTGCTGACCTCAATATGTCTGCCCACCTCAGCCTCCCAGAGTGCTAGGATTACAGGTGTGAGCCACCACTCTGCCACAATCTGAATTTTGTAAACAGAGACAATCCTCTGAGGCAGCTATTTCTAAATATGAGCTGTGCGTGTCACTTTAAATTTTATCATATGAACATAGAAGAAAATAACACATGAATTCATTGTCATAATTTATTTAACCCAATATATCCAAAATATTATTAATGATTTTTTTTGGTACTAAATCTTTCAAAGTCACTGTGTATTTTAAGCTTCCAGAACATTCCAATTCAGACAGCACAACTGAATGTACATGTCTGGTTTTCACACTTTTATTTATATTAAAATTGATCAGTCATCCAGGGACTGATTCATTTGGATTTAAAAGTGGTCTAGTGCCAAATACACTCAGAATGGAAAAATAATTCCTGAGGTAAGGGCTGAACTCTTGAAAATAGGCTGAGGCCCTCGGCTGTACACTGATATCTATCTTCTCCTCCATAGTAAAGAAAGTGAATGTTTCCTTAGTAAATTTAAGTGGATACTTAAATTCTCTATGATTGTCATTCTGAAATTAATCTCCTTTACTTGAATCCCAAACATCATTTTCAGGAAAATGAAAATAATTGTTTAAACTATGCATGCATGTGATTATAATTAAATGGAACTTTAATACACTGATCTGCTGTAGAGAAACCATGTGTCTGAGTAGCAGTGACTAGAATTTAAGTATCTTTTCTCTGATGCTGAGTGTCTCTTTTTCAATTTTATTGTATTTTACTTTATATATGTGTGTGTGTGTGTGTGTGTGTATATATATATATATTTTTTTTTTTTTTTGAGACAGAGTCTCACTCTGTTGCCCCAGCTACAGTACCATGGCATCAGCCTAGCTCACAGCAATGTCAAACTCCTGGGCTCAAGCAATCCTTCTGCCTCAGCCTCCCAAGTAGCTAGAACTCCAGGCATGCACCACCACCCCTAGCTAATTTTTTATATTTTTAGTTGCCCAGCTAATTTCTTTCTATTTTTAGTAGAGATGGGGGTCTCACTCTTGCCCAGGCTGGTCTCAAACTCCTGACCTTAAGTGATCCTCCAGCCTTGGCCTCCCAGAGTGTTAGGATTACAGGTGTGAGCCAGGGCACCTGGCTGATGCTAAGTGTCTGATGTACTAAATGGTGACAATACCCGTTTTGACAGAAAAACTATGCTGTCTGTTGATTATGCTAAGATTGTTTTTTCTGTTGAAATAAAATATGTATTTAAGAAAAGAAGTTACATTTTGATTTGGAATTTAAGATAGCAAAAGAAAATCAAGACCTTTAATAGTTTTTGCTTAAAAAATTGCAATAGCATCTCTCATCTCACTATGAATGTCTCCAATAATTATTCAAGGCACTTTTTTCATTACCTTTGGATACATCTTTATGTATTTATCTTATATTAGAGTATAAATAATAATTATTATATTTTCATAAAATATTATTACATTTTTATTAAACAAATTACAATATAATCATAATCAATGTAGTCTGTACATTGCAGTGCTTTATCTTATATTCATATGTCAGATCCTGTACCTAAGCTCACAGTAGTATGCTGCAATGATATTGCAGAATTACAATGGTTGGCACCATTGTAATCTAAATTTCTCGATCAAGGGGACATATACAAACTTGTTAATGTAGTATTCTGAGTAAGAATCTTTTTGTGACAGCCTAACAACCTGGGTTTAAACTTTAATTCAGGCAACATACTGGGATGGGAATTATGTGACTATTTTACTTTGCCTTTGCCTAAGCTTCCTTGTCAGTCATGAGAATAATAATACCAACACTTTTGCAGAGTTGAGTATCAGTCTGCAATTATATGTAACCCTAATTCTAACTCTATAATAATAATGACTCTTACTCTAAGTGCTGTATAAAGCATAATAAATATGCAAACATAATCAACCACTTTGGAAAGTTAATAATAAGTGTTTCTGAATAAATTCTAAGTTGAGAATATTGGACGTCAGGGGCCTTGAAGTAACACTTGTCATGTTTCTCTGCAGTGTTCTTTGGCTCCACAGAGGATATTAATATCAACACAATAACATGTCAAAATGGTCTCCAAGGATATGGCAATAGGGCTTATCTCCTGACTGTAGTGTATAGTTGGAATCCTGATGAATTTATTTTTTTATTTATCATTACACTACCTTTAATTCACTAGATACTTGTTAAGGTCCACAGATTTGTCATGCACCTGAAATTAGCTAACACCTTGGCCATTTTCTCTAAGGGAGTCTCCCAGAAAATAGCAGTGTTAGAGATGAAACATTTCTTCAATGATTCTGAATGTAAACTTAGGTCTTATCTTTACAGAATAATGAGAGGTGTGTCCTTTGGCTTTTCCTGCATTTGGGGTATCTTCCAGGTCATTGCAATCTGTCCCTGGAACTCCAGGCGAACACAGCTTAAAGTGAAAGCTCACAAGTACATTGAGCTCACAAGTACAATTCAGCATTCTTTGCTGTATATTGCAAATTATTTTAATTTATCTTTCTATATGTATTTGTGTAAAATAGAGCAGTAAGGAAACCACAAAACAAAGGATTGAGATTTTTTTTTTTTCTTCTTTTGAGACAGTGTCTCATTCTGTTACCCTGAGTAAAGTGCCCGGGGCCTAGCTCACAGCAACCTCAAACTCCTGGGCTCAAGTGATCCTCCTGCCTCAGCCTCCGGAGTAGCTGGGACTACAGGCACCAGCTACCACCCCTGGATAATTTTTTGTTTCTATTTTTAGTTGACTGGCTATTTTTCTCTATTTTTAGTAGAAACGGGGTGTCCTCGCTCTTGCTGAGTCTGGTTTTGAACTCCTGACCTCAAGCAATTCCCCCACCTCGGCCTCTCAGAGTGCTAGGATTACAGGTGTGAGCCACCATGCCTGGCCTAGGATTTGGATATTGTCCTTGTGTATTTTATGACAAAGTGATGACCTTATTACCGTACTTCTAAGTTTGCAGCCTTTCCTAGTATTTTGGGTCTTCAACTTTCTGAGCTAGTGGTTCTGTGGTTTTCATCTTGTACAGACAGACACAGGCAGTGAGTCTAACACATTTATAGGTCCAATATTTCTCCCAGATTCTCTCCTAAGGCCAGAGCTCCCAAAGAATTCTTACGTTAAGAACCTTTGTAACTTTTCTCACCCTCTCCCCCTTACAGTTTATGTGGTTTTTTTCCCAATGAACCCAGGTGATGGCTGGTGAACATCACTGCACTAATAAATTTGTGCTTCCCAACTATCCTCCCCTTTGTTCTCATGGAGCAAGACTACCATATATTCAGACTCTGTTCTGCCTGCTGCAAACTGAAGGCCCAATTCTCTAACCTGGTAATAG
Source organism: Mirza zaza (assembly GCA_008750895.1). Lineage (NCBI taxonomy): Eukaryota > Metazoa > Chordata > Mammalia > Primates > Cheirogaleidae > Mirza > Mirza zaza. The sequence goes on along the minus strand of VSMD01086839.1, from coordinate 29,156 downwards.
ACGAGTAGAATTATTAATATTTTTCTTTCTACAATGTGCAGTTATGTGTCATGGCCTGATTACAGGACGGGGTGACACGTTATTTTATGACAACATAAAATAACGACACAGACACACATGGACATGACAATGACTTGAGTGACCAATGCACCGGTCGCTTTATTTTTATACCCCCCAGACCCAAGGTTAGTTCCTTGTACGTGAGCATGTGAGCATAGCAGTGACATCAGCCAATTCCAGAGTTGTTTCAAAAGGAAAAAAATTTCCTATGGTTTCAGACCTCAAAACGGTTACTAAAGTTAAGGTGCCGGACAGAGCTCAAAAGCCAAGGCAGCGATAGGCATAAAACAATGCAGCCATTCAAAGTGCTTCTTGGTCTCAATCCCAGGCTGCAGCTCCTTCCTGGCCCCCACAGTTGTGCCTGTCTTAGGTTGCCCCCCCATGGGGAGTCTTACCCATCATTGACTACCAACCATCAATCAGGGGCCAGTTCTTGGGAGAGTTCTTCTTGTTCTTGTTCTCATGGCCTCCTGCCTCCCACCACGGGGGCCCTCCGTGTGGGAGTTGGGAGCATTTGCTTATGTGCAACAACTCAGGCCTCTTACCAAGTCACATGGCAGCGACCGTGTCTGAAGAAAATGCTGACTACTGCTGCGTCAGGCAGCACATGTACATTACAGGCTGTAGTGAATGATTAGTATAAGGCATAACACCAGAATCAGCCCCCAATAGTTATGTTTATTTTTTTCTAGCAGCTTGAGATATAATTTACATATTATATAACCATACCTTTTGGATTATACCATTCACTTCATTTTTAGTATATTTACGGAGCTGTGAAAACATTCTGACCATTTAGTTTTTGAATATTTTTGTAACCCAAAAAAGAATCCTCACACCCTGTTCCAGTCACTCCACATCTGCTTCCCTCCACAGTTGTCAGCAACCACTAATCTACTTTCTGTGTCTGTAGATTTGCCTATTCCGGATTTTCCATAGCAATACAAACAGTAGGTGATTTTGTGTGACTGGCTTTTCACTTAGCATAATCTCTCCCAGATTCATTTGTGTTATAGCATGTATCTGTACTCACTCTTTCTCCATATGGAATAATATTCCATTTCACAGATACACATTTTTAAAATCTCTTTATGAATAGTGAGGACTTGCTTCTTTTTGTCTGTTGGGAATAATGCTTTGGTGAACTTTCATGTACAAATTTTTTCGCTTATCTGAGCTCTGAGTCAAATTAAACATCCCAAATACCCAAGGGACAAAGTTTTTCCAGGTAGCTGTTGGTTTGGACCAAATATTGACCATCCTCTAGTGATATTATGTTGTCCAGCAGCTTTACTGAGATATCTTTGACATATAAAAACTATATATTTAAGGCGTACTTGATGTTTTGATATGTACATTTTGAAATGTCCACTACTATTCAGCAATTTAACAAATATATCATCTCCACAGTTACGATTTGTGTGTATGAGTCAAGAAAATTTAAGATCTATCCTCTTACTAAAATTTCAAGTACACAATACGGTATAATTGTGATGGCAATTATGTATACTAGATCACAGAATGTATTCATCTTGCATAATTGAAATAAAATAAATGACATTTGATGGCAGACATGGCCGAGGTGGTGGCAGTCATGCTAACATGTGACCTGCCTAGCCCGCCCTCTGCAGTGACCTGCTCTCACGGAGCTGGGAGCCACAGCGGCATCAAGCCCGGGGGCGCCCACAGCCTCCAGTTAGTCACCTACAGGGCAGCAGCTGCAGCGGCTCCCCAGGGGCCGCCCATACCTGCTGCAGCCGCCGGAGGCCCAGGGCCCCTCCTCGCCAGCGGGAGCCCGGTGGTGTCAGGACCTGCCTGGGTGCCTGTGGCATGTGTGTGTGTGAATGTGTGTGTGAGTGTGAGTGTGTTTGTGAGACTGTGTGAATATGTGTGTGAATGTGTGAGTGACTTGTGTGTGTGAGTGTGTCTCTGTGAGTGTGTGAGTGTGTGTCAGAATGTGTGTAAGAGAAAGAATGTGTGTGAGCGTGTGTGAGAGAGTGTGTGAGTGTGTGTGTGAATGTGTGTGTGTATGTATGAGTGTGTGTTGGGGGCTGATTCTGGTGTTATGCCTTATACTAATCATTCACTACAGCCTGTAATGTACGTGTGCTGCCTGACACAGCAGTAGTCAGCATTTTCTTCAGACACGGTCACTGCCTTGTGACTTGATAAGAGGCCTGAGTTGTTGCACATAAGCAAATGCTCCCAACTCCCACATGGTGGGCCCCCATGGTGGGAGTCTGGAGGCCATGAGAACAAGAACAAGAAGAACTCTCCCAAGAACTGGCCCTCGATTGACGGTTGGTAGTCAATGACGGGTAAGACTCCCCATGGGGGGGCGACCTAAGACAGGCACAACTGTGGGGGCCAGGAAGGAGCAGAAGCCTGGGATTGAGACCAAGAAGCACTTCAAATGGCTGCATTGTTTTATGTTGCCTATCTCGGCCTTGGCTTTTGAGCTCTGTCTGGCACCTTAACTTTAGTAACTGTTAGAGGTCTGAGACCATGGGTAATTGTTCCCTTTTGAAACAACTCCGGAATTGGCTGATATTGCTGCTATGCTCAGATGCTCACGTACCAGGAACTAACCTTGGGTCTGCGGGGTATAAAAATAAAGTGACCGGTGCATTGGCCACTCGAGTCATTGTCATGTCCACATGAGTCTGTGTGGTTATTTTATGTTCAACGTCATCCCCCGCCCTGTAATCGGGCCACGTCTGTGTGTGTGTGAGAGAAAGAGTGTGTGTGTGAGTGAATGTGTGTGTGTGTGAGTGAGTGAATGTGTGAGAGTGTGTGTGAGTGAATGTGTGTGAGTGAATGTGTGTGTGAGTGTGAGTGAATGTGTGTGAGTGAATGTGTGATTGTGTGTGTGAATGTGTGTGTTTGTGAGTGAATGTGTGCGAGTGTGTGAATGTGTGTTTCAGTGTGAATGCGTGTGAGTGAATGTGTGAGAGTGTGTGTGAGTGAATGTGTGAGTGTGTGTGTGAATGTGTGTGTGAAAGTGTGTGTGAGTGAATGTGTGAGTGTATGTGTGTGAGTGAATGTGTGTGTGAATGTGTGTGTGAGTGAATGTGTGTGTGATTGTGTGAATGTGTGTGTGAATGTGTGTGTTTGTGAGTGTGAGTGAATGTGTGAGTGTATGTGTATGTGAGTGGATGTGCGTGTGTTGGGAGCTGTCCTGGACATGGGAGAGTCACTGTGCGGTTGCTGCCTGGAAACTGGGGTCCTTGAGACATAGCACCTAAACTGGGGTCCTTGAGACATAGCACCTGGAGCCTTGACTCAGAGCTCTGACATTCTTGTTCTTTCTTCCAGCTAACGGAGGGTGCTGGAGATAGCAGTAACAGTTATAGAAGGTCACCGAAGTGCTCCTGTGCACACAGCCCTCATAGCTTATAGCCCGCCCCCCCCAAGCCCTGCACACTCCTTTCCTGGGATTGTTAATTATGCTTGGGTGCTCTTTTCCTTGAACTGTCTGAGTGATCATAGTTGAGTATTTGTAGCTTTTTGATATCAGAAGAAAGTTAAGTTGTAGATTAGAAAACTGTTTAAGCAAGGGAAATGGCTATCAAAATGACTTAAGGTCAAAAGAAACAAGAACTGTTGTGTTTTCTGGTTTAATGAAGACATGTGACATCTGTTCCATTGCATTTCACTTCTCCTCTGTTCTTATCTGTATAAATATGGCAACTGAAATAAACGCAGCACGGCAGTCACCAAGGACTCCCTCCCTCCATCCCCATCTGTTTGTTGTCTCTTCATTTCTCAGCCTCGCCCCCTAACTCCAGGTGCCGCACATCGCCAGTTGGACCCCGGCATGTGTGTGTGAATGTGTGAATGTGTGTGAGTGAATGTGTGTGTGTGAGAGAAAGTGTGTGTGAGTGAATGTGTGTCTGAGTGTGTGTGAGTGAATGTGTGTGTGTTTGTGAGTGAATGTGTGTTTCTGTGTGAATGTGTGTGTGAGTGTATGTGTGAATGAATGCGTGTGAATGAATGTGTGTGTGAGAAAGTGTGTGAGTTAATGTGTGTGCGAGTGAATGTGTGTGTGAATGTGTGTGAGTGAATGTGTGTGAATGTGTGTTTCACTGTGAATTTGTGTGAATGTGTGTGTGAGTGTGTGAATGAATGTGTGTGAGTGAATGTGTGTGTGAGAGAAAGTGTGTGAGTTAATGTGTGTGTGAGTGAATGCAAGTTTGTGAGTGAATGTGTGTGTGAATGTGTGTTTCAGTGTGTGAGTGAATGTGTGTGTGAGAGAAAGTGTGAGTGAATGTGTGTGTTAATGTGTGTGAGTGAATGTGTGAGTGAATGTGTGTGAGAAAGTGTGTGTGAGTGAATGTGTGTGTGTGAATGTGTGAGTGAATGTGTGTTTCAGTGTGAGTGAATATGTGTGTGAGTGAATGTGTGTTTCAGTGTGAGTGAATGTGTGTGAGTGAATGTGTGTGTGAGTGAATGCAAGTTTGTGAGTGAATGTGTGTGTGAATGTGTGTTTCAGTGTGTGTGAGTGAATGTGTGTGTGAGAGAAAGTGTGAGTGAATGTGTGTGTGAATGTGTGTGAGTGAATGTGTGTGAGAAAGTGTGTGTGAGTGAATGTGTGTGTGAATGTGTGAGTGAATGTGTGTGAGTGAATGTGTGTGTGAGTGAATGCAAGTTTGTGAGTGAATGTGTGTGTGTGAATGTGTGTTTCAGTGTGTGTGTGAGTGAATGTGTGTGTGAAAGTGTGAGTGAATGTGTGTGAGTGAATGTGTGTGAGTGAATGTGTGAGAAAGTGTGAGTGAATGTGTGTGTGAATGTGTGTGTGTGAATGTGTGAGTGAATGTGTGTTTCAGTGTGAGAGAATGTGTGTTTCAGTGTGAGTGAATGTGTGTGTGAGTGAATGTGTGTTTCAGTGTGAGAGAATGTGTGTTTCAGTGTGAGAGAATGTGTGTTTCAGTGTGAGAGAATGTGTGTGAGTGAATGTGTGTTTCAGTGTGAGTGAATGTGTGTTTCAGTGTGAGAGAATGTGTGTGTGAGAGAATGTGTTTCAGTGTGAGTGAATGTGTGTTTCAGTGTGAGTGAATGTGTGTTTCAGTGTGAGAGAATGTGTGTTTCAGTGTGAGTGAATGTGTGAGTGAATGTGTGTTTCAGTGTGAGTGAATGTGTGTGTGAGTGAATGTGTGTTTCAGTGTGAGTGAATGAGTGTGTGCGTGTGAGTGTGTGTGTTGGCTGGTGGGAGCCGCTCTGTCTCGCCCGCCTGCCCTGCGCCTCGCGAAGCCGCCTCAACTGTTGGCGCCCCAGGGCGCGGCCATGCGGCCACAGCCAGCGCTCCTGTCCGCGGGCCTCCTGCCCGGGCGGCGTGGTCTGGTCCGCGGTGGCGGGCGTCCCCGAGACCGCAAGAGCAGGAACGGAACGACCGGGGCGACAGGAGGCGAGCCGCCCTTCCCGCCGGAGAGGCTGAGCGCACGCGGCATGTGTGTGTGAGTGAACGTGTGTGCGAGAGAAAGAGCGTGCCACCTCCCCGGGAAGCCTGCGCCGGGCGAGGGCGGAGAAGGCGGAAGGAGACTCCCCGCCCTCGGCTCGCCCCGCTGTGGCGCGCCCGCCTTCTCCGTGAGGCGGCGCAGAAGCAGAGACTGCGGCGGGAGGACGCCTTGCCCGCCACGGCCCCTCCGGCTCGCTCGGCCACGCCAGGCGGCGCGCTCCCCTGCCCGGTGCCGGCCTGGGGACCGACGCCCCGCCCGCCGCTCTCCTCGCCCTCCGCGGCGGCCGGACCGCGGCCTTTCTTCTTCCGGGTGGGCCCTACGCGCCAGGAAGCTTTCCCGCCCTGTCAAGGGCAGCGGGGCGGGCACCCGCGCGAGGCCTTCCTTCTCCTTGTTAGTGAAGGGGCGGCCTGGTGCCGTGCCGTGCGCCCAGCGTTTCTCCTGCCAGCCGGGGAGCCAAGCCTTGGCGTCCGTAATGGGCGGCCCGTGGTTCGCAGGGGCTGGGCGGTGGCACGCCTTGCCTGGCCATTGCCTTCTCAGGAAGACGCGTTTCCGCTGGCCTCCGCTTTCCTCTCGTGCCTTCCTCGCGGGGGTGGGGGAGGGATGCCCGCCTGGCCCGTTCCTGGGGAAGCGTGGGCCGGGCGGGCCTGGCAGGAGCCACTGCCTGCCACTGTCTGCGCTGGGGCGGGGAGGACGGGGAGGGACTGGGGTTTGTGTGGTGCAGGCGGGGTGGTGGCGGTGAGCCGCTCTGCTGAGGTCGGTGGGGGGTGAGTGCACTGCTGGCACTCACCCTTTCCTCTTCTGGCAAGAATGCCCAGTCTATAAATAAGCCTGAGTGGAGCATGGACTACATGAGGTCTTCATTTAGCACAACTTCTCTTCATACAACTTCTTCTCTGACAAAAGTCTTGCCAGCATCTTGGGAACAGCACAGGTAACGTTTTATATTCCACTAACAGAGATTGCTGAAGAAGAAATCCATGGGTGAGTGGAGCATGAAATCCACAAGAGTCAGGGTAATGATGAGGGTGTTTCCACAGACAGTTACCACTTACCACAATAAAAAATCACAAATGGGAGGCCTCCAGGGTCTCTAGTGGTTGGTGTATCCACAAGTATAAACTCAGTAAGCAAATTAATTTCCCATCTTCATGTTTATTCCTCTTTTCACAGTAAAGAGAATTATGGAAGAGAAGTAATTTGAATCACCCACTAAATCATGAAATCTAGGAGAAATTCAGATGATATTAGTCATTCTGCCAATATCAAAATTGAGTTTCATTACCAAAATTCTTGTAGTTTGCAAGATTTTCTACAAAAACCCAGATAAAAATATATTAAAATTATGTTTCCTAATTCTGCGTTTTTTAATATTTCCTTATTTTAGGTGAAAATATGTTAAATATTTTATTAGACCAATTTTTATCAATAAGATATTGTTAAGTAAATGTTTGATAAATATAGCAATAAAAGATGTAGTTGGCACTTGTAAATATAATAACAGTTTATGGCCAGTGTTTACCTTTTAGGAACTGGACTTCCAGAGAGGCTCAGAGCACGCCCAGAGGGCACAGGACTTGAGACTTGAGTCAGTGGCACAGCTACATCTTCCAGTATCACATTGGACAATGGACCCACATGGCAGCCATTATAAAAGGATGACTTTGTTATTTGGGATTCTAGTATTCCATCTGCCAGTGAGGATGGAAAAATCAAACTCAACTGGCTTGTGTTTCTTCAATACTTAAAATTATTGTCTTTAGATTTCTTTAGATTGTCTTTAGACAAAATATTGTCTTTAGATTTAGAAGGCCCTTTAATCAGAAGGGCCTTCCCTTCTGACTTTCATCTCATTTGCATTTCACTCAAGTCCCTTAAACATAAGCTATAATTGAAGATTTTTCAGTCAGTACAAAAGAATTACATATATAAAGTATATTTGCCAAAGTAGCTTAAATTACTATTTACAGAATATTCTTATAGAAAAAAACTTTTTGCAATAATTTAAGCAATAGTTTATCTTTGGTGTGCAAATGAGTGTGTTCAACTACAGGTTTATGCCTGAATTATTCACAGGTAAGAAAGATCTGAGACAATGTTCTCCTCTGTGAAGATCATTGCCAACATAACATTTCCTTTTCTAGGAAATGTCAGTTTATTTAATACAATGACTTAAAAGAGTGAATACACAAAGAATCCTCAAGTTTGAAAACTGATCATATAAAAGGGATAAGGAGAAAAATATAAATTATAGAGATATTATATCATTGCACAGAAATGATATGTACCAAATGTGATTTTTCTCAACAAAAAGCAGGAAAATGAGAAAAATATAATCTGTATGTTCAAGAACAGAAACAAAAAATGAAAAAGAATTTTGAAAATATAAATCTAATAAAAATTGTAATAAAAATACTAACAATAATGAAAATACTAAATCTTACTATTAGAATTCTGAGTTTGGAATATAAAACTTTATGCAGTTTGCCGTAAACACACACAAAATAAATGGCTCAACACATCAGAATATAAGCATTGATTTAAATACATCAGGAAACACATACAAAAGATTGAAAAAAATAATAGTAATGGCAGAAAAGTTATTATTCAAAGCAATTAATACAAAAAGACAGAAAAAGAATGGGTCTACCTAGAGGCATATTAAAATTTTCAATGAGGATCAAAATATCATGAAAGTATAGATATGAGAGATATCATCACATTTATGACAGACAACTTTTAGAAATAAAGACAAGTGGAAATCACATGGTAGTAAGAAAATTTGACATAATATATTTTGTATTTCCACTTCAGACTGATTGGCCAGGTAAAGACATTCTCCTGTTTGATCCCAGCCTAATGGGATTGCCTCTGAGATTGCAGTCCAGTGAGGTTGGTGCCAGATCAAGTGGCTGCTGTCGTGTGTGTAGGCATGTCCATGATTCATGACAGTGTTCCCAGGGGCTTGAGTGTGTGTGGATCCCGCCTGGTCTCTGTGTGGACTGGACTTCCTCCAGACCTTGGTCAGTAGGGCTGACTGTGACAAGGGTGCACTTCATGGTTCACCAACGGAGTGCCTATCACTAGGTGCATGGGCAGGGCTCCTGCTGTGTCACTGGATGAGCCCTTTGCAGGCAGGACTGGACTTGGATCACAACTGAGAGAGGCAGGAAACAAGACAGGACTACTGCAGTATCCACAGCTGAGACTCAGGTCTTAGGACTGCCTCTGGCAGCACAAATGGGCCTGTCTCCTGGCCAATCTCTGAGCAGTACTTCCCCTCAAGCAAAGCTGGGAAAGAATGGAATCAGATGTCAGGGATATTTCAAGATCTGTAGTGAGATCACTGTTGCCAAGCCTGTCTCTGGAGACACAAACAGTATCTGTTCCAGCAGGTCCCTGGGTAGCCAGGACTGCTCTCAAACCACATCTTAGAGGAGCCATAGCCAAGTTACAAGGCTATTTCAAAGTCTACCTGTGATCAATGTCATCAAGCTCTCATGCTGCAGCACAGGGGGTATGTCTTTTTCTTGGTTGCTGGTAGGGAGGGATTGCCCTCAGACCACAGCAGAGAAGGATTGGGGCCATATTACAGGGCTGTTTCAAGGTCCACAGCAGGAACTGGGTTCAGGGTGCCTGTCACCCAAGTCATGGGTGAATGTGTCTTCTCCCAAAGCCCTTGGCAGATAATTCTGGTAGCAGGACCAAGACCAAGTGGGGCTGTAACGGAGTACACACGGGGACAAGGATGGTTTCTAATGTGGAGCTGGAACCACCAGGGTGTGGATATTCTTTCTGAAAACAGCTTTTATAGTTCTTGGGTTCCATCAGGGTTTTGCAACCTCCTACTTAGAAGCTAAAGTTCCTACAATGGCACTCTGATCCATAATAGCTGCCCAGTGACTGTTGCTGGGGGTGGATGTTATAATCCAGAGATTTCCAGATGGTCTGCTATCTTTGCTGTCATCAATCACCCTACTTTATTCTTTTTAAACTGACCATTAGGTCCTAGAAGATAAGGTTTCCATAGGAACTTTTTAGTTCAGACCTGTTGTGATGATGGCCAAATTAGCACAGGAAGATTCAACGGCACATCCCACTCGGCGATGAAAGACTTTCAGATACTGACAAATCTATAAGAGATGCCTCTCAATCTGGGGGCCCCCGGGGGACAGAAAGAACCCGACTAGGTGGGAAAGAGCCAAAAACTTACTACACAAGTGCTTGCTGTGCTTCTTGATGGGTCTGTTCCTCCGAGACTCCAATTACTGCAGACACTGTGCTTTCCCAGAAGTTTTAAGATTGTGTGGATGTTCAACTTCAAATAACATGACTAACACTGTTTATGTGCAGTTTTGGCTAATAAAATCTATGTATAAAGAAGGAAGTTGTCATATGATATCAGGAACATATAAACTCCAGTTTTTTATTTATTCATTTTCTGTGGGTGACTCCAGTTTAAGTACAAAAACGATTTCATTCTGTGTCTATACAATAAATAAGGAGGATTTCTTCACCAAACAGCATCTCCATCCTCGACCTGAGGCCATTGTGAGGTGCAAAAGGCACAATTGAGCAGGCTATACTCTGCCCAAGGAGCCCTACACTTCTTTCAACTTTCATTCTCAATTATGGCTAACCATACATTCTTGTTCTGATTGATGTTATATTCTGTAACCTAAAAATAATGTTATCCTTCAATACTGTTACATTTGTGCATATAATTCCTTCTCTTGATAATGCCCCTTTGCTCCTCTCTACATATAGATAAAATTAAATTTAATTTTCAGGGTCTAATACTGATTTTCACCAGTTTTGTTTTCCCTCTGACTTAAAGTCTAGATTCTTTCACCTCCTCTCTATTCCTCTAGCAGTACACGTGCATACATTTTTTAACATCTCCACGTTTATTTTATGTTCCACTTGGTTTTATGCCTCTCAAGTGTTTATCAGTGAAGTTATTAAGAATAAATACCTTATTCATTTTATGTATTTTAGCACCTAGCATATTGGCATATAATGGGTGGTTGAAAATATTTGATGAGTGTTTGAAAGAATGAATGAATGAATACTGAAACAAATAATAGAGGAATTTAGTATTGACACATTGTTGAGAGTAACAAAACCTCTAAGTATCATATTTTCTAAATACTTACTATCATACTTTTCTTCTTTCTAAAGAAGAGTGTTATGAATAAAACTTTAAACACTCTGGATTGGAGACGAGTGAAGACTTCATAAAGGCTTCAGAATTGGGGGCTGGAAAAGTATTGGAGGGTATATGGAAAAGTGATTCAATGATAGCTTATCCTCAAACCAATCTGTTTATAACAGACATTAGGAAGTTATAATCAGCTTTCAATGAGCAATATTTGAGAAGGAAACACATATTGTGCATAAACAGCAGAGAAATTACAATAGGAAAAAATGCTGTGAGATTTTTAAAAATTTCTTCTGAAAGAAAGGGAGCTATATATTTTTATGAAGAAAAAAACAGGATAAAACAGTAGAAGGCAGCAGTGGTTTTCTCTATCCTGATACAGATCCATTCACCTCATGAAGATGAAAATCCTTCTAATTTTTAGAAGCCATATACAGAAATTGTGGATAATGAAAACTTTCTCAGATTATATCTCCTCTGGAAGACATTGTCTTCTTGACTTTTTTCTATGTTTTTCTGACCTCCAAAGTGGAACTTCATAGGCATCTTGACAGAGAGTTCCCTAGCTACCTGCCACTCACCAGTCCACTCCATCTCTGTGGTTCCAAGATCAAAACCCCAGATGAAACCATTACTGGCTGCCTCATGGGTTTGTTTCCACATGTCCTCCTTAAATATCCTAACAGAATGTACTATATTTAACGGAAGGGGCCAAACTTAAAAATCTGTGGTGCTGTGTGCAGTGCTCAACCCGGTGTTGAATAATTACTGTAATGATTCCTGGGATCAATTTGTACACAGTCCCCACACTAACCTAACCTTGTTTGAATGTAATGAATCTCTTCAAAAAGTTAATTTGAAAAAACAACAAAGATGCATGAAATACCACCTCGAAGAAATATTTACCCATAAATTGAAAATGAAAACCCTTTTATTTTTATGATGATTATAATCAGTATTTCTATATGTATGCATGTTCATTTTAGCATTAATCATTATGTACAATTTTATTCTCTGCTTTTTCTTGCCATCTTACATTGTAAACATATTCCAGGTTCCCAGTCACATTTTAAAATTTATTCATTTATTAGCCACTTGTGACGGCGAGGTAGAGGTGAATGTTGGTGTTCAGATTGCTCAGTATACTTGCCTACTGTACAGGGACTAAAAGATGTAAGGCATGAAAGAACTCCAGAACACCAGACACAGGAGGGAATACTAATAATGTCAGGGAGAACAGTATTTGGCTGTAAGACATCATGGCAATTTAGGACATGATAAAAATGATAGTGCTTTAATTTGTGAAGAAAGAGGGAAAGAAGAAATTCTAGAGAAGGAAAACAGCATAGGAATACGGCAGAGGTGGCACGGTGTGTAACGGATGGCAAAGAGTGTGTGAGTGCACACGTGTGTACCCGTGGGCGAGTCTGAGTGTGTGTGGTGTTGGGGGTAGTACAAAGGCCCAGTATCAATTTGGTGGAAATTTACTCCTGTTATTCTTTTAAACCCTTAGATATAGTTTTTGATCATCAAAATATTGAGCCACACAAGAACCAACCTCTGTACCCTACTCAGACCTCACCCATTACCAGCATGTACTCCCAGAGGAGAACTTGCTTGTTAAAAGTAGAGTTCTAGTAATGAATTCCCAGTAGTGAAATTCTCCAAAGTGAAAAAGATGGGACATAGAACAGATTATTTTATTTCAAAGTCTTCAGCTGCTTAGCTGGCTGCCTATGTCCCATGGAGTTACGTTCTGCACTACAGAGAACTAATGTCAACAGCTAGGAACTACCAGATAAGCAGTGCATTGCAAAACACAACAAACTCACCACAACCACAGAAATATAGGAACATTTCAATAATCTTTGAGTAAGAAAAATTGATAATGATATTGTGGTTGATGAAAAAATATTTACATATAGTACTTTGATTTAAAAAACAGAACAATGCTTTGAAAATTCAGAGTCTTGGGGACTAAACTTTGATTTTCTAAAGATCTATCACAAAGTTTTGTAACCCTATAACTGTATGTTAAATGTTTTCTTTTTTAAAACTTTACCTATGCAGATAATGAGGCTTAAGTGAATTTCATCTGTAGTATCTGGTGCTGTAACCCTGACCTGTGTTTTTATAAAAAATCACCATACTCTCCATATTAATCAAAAATGAAGGATTACTTGAGGCCAAGAATTCAAGACCATCCTGGGCAACATAGTGAGATCCTGTCTTTACAAAAAATAAAATAAAAAAAAAATTAGCCGGGCATGATGGCATGCACCTATGGTCTTAGCTACTCAAGAGGCTGAGGCAGGAGGATGACTTGAGCTTAGGAGTTCGAGGTTGCAGTGAGCTGTAATCATACCACTGCACTCCATCCTGGGCAGCAGAGCCAGATTACATCTCTACAAAGCATATAAACTGAACAAAGCACATACAATTTAATTTTGGGTAAATAAAAGATAAACATATCTGAAATGGTGAAATGTCATTCAAAAACAATAAGACAAGAAAAATCCATTATATATAACTAAATTAGGCAAAAATAATCCAATTCAATTAGAAAACAAGGGGTGCACAAGGAACTTGGCATTAGGGGAAAACAAGAAAAATGCTAAGACCTCGTTCCATTTATTAAGAGCAAAAGGAAAAATTCAGACAAGCCTTGAGGACAGCGTGGAGTGCAGAAGACACTTTGAACTATTTTCACTGAATTCTTGGTACTTTTTTCCCCACTCTGCGGCTCCATTTGCTTTTGCTTGTTTTGTTTTGTTTTTGAGACAGGGTCTTTCTCTGTTGCCCGGGCTAGAGTGCAGTGGTATCATCATAGCTCACTGCAACTTCAAACTTCTAAGATTCAAGTGATCCTCCTGCCTCAGCCTCCCAAGTAGCTGTGACTACAGGCATGTGCCATCATACCCAGCTAATTTTTCTAGTTTTCTATTTTTCTTTTTTTAAAGATGGGGTCTCACTATGTTGCCCAGGCTGGTCTTGAACTCCTGGCCTCAAGTGATCCTCCTGCCTCAGCATCCCAAAATGCTGGGATTATGGGTGTGAGCCACAGTGCTCAGCCTACACCTCCATTTGAATTTTATTTTTTGACATGTACAGTTGGTGGATTTTCCTCATTTTTTATGACTGTACTTAAATAATCTTTAGAAAGAGTGCTTTCTTGATGCCCCTACATTTTGCTGGGCTTTTATTGCCTGGCACTGGAGATAGAAATCAGGGTGCACACTTTCTCCAAAGTTAAATTAGGAGGTTTCTGGGCAGAATCAATGTTCCATGATTGGTCCAAACAAGTGCAAAGTTAACAAAATAAAACAGGCGAAGAAACAAGATAAAGTTTAACTTCCTGCATCAAAGAAAGGAGAATTCACAGCAAGGTAAAAGGGTTAGTTTTCAGGGAAATATCATGAAGAAAGTGACAACTGAGTTGATGCTTAAAATACATATATCAATTACATGCTTGCGGAAGGCAGTAATTGGTCAAATGCACAGACTTGAGGGAATGTAACATTTTGAAAACACTGCATTTGACAGGTGCATCAGGATTTATCAGCTTAGAGATGGAGAGTTGAATCATGCTTCATAATATCTGTAAAACATCCAAAAATTGAGAGTCATAAAGCCTTTTTCTCTGAAACTTACTTATTTGTCGGATTTGATTGTAAGCTATAGATCCTATTTGATCTATTGTAAGCTATTTGATCCTAAGCTATAGAAAGAATCTCTGCCATTAGTGAAACAGGTGTTTCAAATAGACACATAGTGGGTATAGGGTAACTAAAGAGGGCACTATGACATCTGACCAATAAACAAAAAATAAGAGACTAAATATTGCAGGGAAGATGAATAATAAAATATGTAGGCTGTGTCAAAATTATGAAGTCAAAAAACCTGCCCTGAAATTCCAAATCCAGTTTCCTCACTAAATGAAACTTGCTTATTGTTAGGATTAATTTTTTGCTATGTAGAAGTATTCAATACCTGGGGTATAATCCAATAACAGTCATGGAAAGGAGGGTCACAGTAAAGTGCAGTCAGAGAAGAATGACTTAATATTTTTGTAATAATTTTGACATGGAGTTACATGTAAATGTGGCCAATTAAATAAAATGTATGACATAAATCTGTCACTAGCCTTAAGGAGTATATTAGGATAAGCAAATTCTAACTACTCAATATAGTATTAATATCTTCTGCCTGTGGGACACTTTCCATCTCTCTAAGACTCTCCTTAAGGCTCTTTTCACTTCCTCGTTTCTCAGGCTATAAATTAGAGGATTTAGAGCAGGATTGATGACTGCATAGAACAAGGAAATCAGTTTATCGCCCTCAGCGGAATATAGGGATTTGGGCCTCATGTACATGAACATCCCTGTCCCATAATAAATGGTCACCACAGTCAGGTGAGAGCTGCAGGTAGAAAAAGCTTTTCTCCTACCCTCAGCTGAGTTCATCCTCATCACAGCAAGCAGTATGTTCAGGTAAGAGAGGAGAATGAGGAGGAAGGGGAGGAGGAGGGTACCAGATGCTCCTATCATCATCATGGTCTCCTGCAGGGATGTGTCACCACAGACCATATGAAGAAGAGCAGGGACTTCACAAAAAATATGATCAATAACATAAGGGCCACAGAAGGGAGGTATGGTGATGTAGAGAGGCACCACGGAGGCAAAGAAGCTGATGCCCCAGGCCCCCACAGTCAGCTTCACACACACAGACCAGTTCATGATGAGCAGGTACCGTAGAGGGTGACAAATGGCCACATAACGGTCCAGGGCCATGACTGCCAGAATGATGCACTCCACTGCTCCCATGAACAGGGAGATGTAGGTCTGGGCCAGGCAGAGTGTGTAAGAGATGGCTTTCTTGGAGGCAAGGAGGTTGAAGAGCATCTTGGGGACCACAGCTGTGGTGTACAATATGTTGAGAAAGGCCAGGTGACAGAGGAAAAAATACATGGGTGTCTGGAGACAGGAATCAATCACCACCAAAATGATAACAGCTGTGTTTCCAAAGAGATTGACCAGGTAAACCAGAGATAAGAGGAGGAAGAGTGGAGTCTCAACCTGTGGGTGATTGTAAAAACCAAGAAGGACCAGCTCAGTGACGGTGCTGGAATTTTCCTGAACCATCTTGGTGGTCAGCATTAAACTGTCGAAGACAGAAGAAGAAATGTATTTTGAGGGTAACAGAATCATAAAGTAACAAAGACACTCTAATTCTTTAATGTCATCAAATGCTGCTCAGAAGAATGCATTCAGTAACTCATTGCACTGAACTATCTCCTTTTGAAAACTTCTTTTACATTCATACTGAAGTTTGAAAAAGGTTTTCACATATTATAATAAAAAAGTTCCTATTCAAGTCTGAAAGTGACCATAAATACGAAAACACAAACATGCATACACAGAGATGCACACAAATACAAATAAAGGATAAATTATTTTATATTGCTCCTATATGACATTTTCTAACATGGACAGTATAAGTTTTTATTTTTCTATTTTTTTTTTTATTTCAGCATAATACGGGGGTACAAATGTTAAGGTTGCATACATTGCTATTGCCTTCCCTCCCCGCTATGAGACTTTGGTTTTTGTTCAAATATGCCTATGTGCAGTATGCAGCACATGATAGAATCCTTCAAAATTTTCTAAGATTATTATGATAGTAAAATATAAAATAGTCATTTGAAGATGTCTTATGTGACGTCAGAGGACTGTAGTGAGTTCGCCAAATTCTCGAGATAAGTGGCGCAGAGGGACACAGAATTCAGATAATCTGATCTGCGCCCGCGTGCTTGCTCTCCCCAGGTCTGCACTGCAGAGAGGAGGAGCTCCTTCGAACGCATGCATTTGTTTACTTACTGGGATGGCTGTGTATCCCTTGTGATTTAGCGGAAAATGAAAATACATATTAATTTAAACTCATTTCTGATCCAGTCTTCACCTCAAAAGGCAAACATCAAGTTCTCTTAGTATGAGGAATAAGTGAGTTCTTTCACTAATTTTAATGTTTCCCACTTTACATTTTTCTTTTTTTATTTCAAAATCTTAAGGAGACACAAATGTTTTTTGTTACATGGATACCTTGAAAGAACCATGTCACAGGCTGAAATACAAACTTGCTATCTCAAATAATGGGCTCTCCAGTTCCTTCCAAATAATGTCTAATTTATATTTTTCTTTAACATACCCATTGTCCTTTCCCCCAAAGATGAGTATATTTGGGTCAGATTTTTGCACCAGGACACACTCTAAACACACTGTGTGTACCTCTTTGGTCCCTGCAATTCATGTGACTTTAGTTATGGAAAAGTTACAGCCTGATAAGTAATGATAGCAGAATAATATAAATGAAGTTTTGGAAAGTCATTTTCTTGAAAGTTATAAACATCTTACTATTTTTATGGTAAAAGCTCTTGCCATAAACAGTTTTCTTTTTGGTATGAATTGAAAAAAGCTAATTTACATGAAGAATAACTATTTTATTAAGAGTTGGCAGAATGAAGCTATTTGCTGAAAACCTAACAAAGCAACTCTCAATTTGTTATAATCACCTTAAAAAAAAGAATCCATTTTAGCCACTAATCTTTTGTATCCTTAATCTGTACCCCCTAGGGTATATACTTTTGTTTATATTTACCCTAGGAAGCTGTGTACTGCAACTTTCTACATGGTTTTAAGTTTATGTAAATTATACCGTTAAATATTTTACTCTATTCTAAATATAACCTGCTCTATATGGGCTGTCCATGTATCAGATTTCTTTAAACAAAGAAGTTCTCCTTTTAAGGAAAGAAAAGAGGAAGACTCTGATACAACTCTGCATGAAACGCCAACAACCAGGAATCACTATTGGCACTATCACCAGCCTGGAAGGGCTGCAGGGTGCCCAGGTGAAGCTGGCCCGCTTTCTAAAGGAAAAAATGACAATCAGAAGGCCAGAGGAGGCCTTTCCTCACCGTGCACCGGCCCTTAAGGGACTGCTGCTGCTGCTATGCCTCTCGGATGCCCTCTTTATCTGTGTGTGTATAGTTACATTTAGCACAATGGTTACCTGTTGCAGTAGCTATAAGCTCGTCAAATTTTCAAGCCTGCCACCAAAACAATCCCCCACCTGTACAAAATGTAATGCTTGCATAAAAATGTGTATGTAATATGCTTTTATAGAATGATGTTTGATTTAAATATAATACATATTAAAATGTTTGAGGACAACTGTCTTGAGATGGGAAAGCCAAGCCAACACTTACAGGCATTTGTGGTGAACTGTAATCAGACAGGTGGCGAATAACTTAAAATCCCACAGTCCTTAAGCAAACACAGTCTGTCTCTTGAATTGTAACAGTGTCAGACACACAATAACTCTTAGCTATACTGTTATATAATTAGTACTGCTGTTTTTATATTTTAGAGTCTAAAATTGCTTTATTTGGATTAATTCATTCACTTTATGCAGTAACTATATGAGATGGCTTCTACTTTTATCCCCATTCTGCAGTGAAAATGGTTGATTCATAGAGTACAACCACTTGCCAAGCATACATACCCAGTTAGTGATGGGGCCAGGATTCAAATAAAGAGAGTTTGGTTCTGATTCATACCATTAACCCACTGTTTTTCCTGATTACCAGAAACTCAAACTAATCAGCTTAACAGAGGACTACAGCAAAATAACTATTTCATCATTGTTTCCTCTTCCATTACATGATTCTTTAACACAGGCACTTAGTCACAAATAAGGCAGGCAAATTTCTAGAAATAGCAATATAATATTTTTTTATCCAACCACATATGTAAGGGTCCCTTTCTCACAAACAATAAAAATATTAATAATAAGTGGTCTCACCCTTAAGAAAGGAAGAAAACGTGGAAGAAAACTTATCCAAATGGAAAGATACTACCATTAAGAGATTGCAGTCTTTCCTGAGCGCTAATAAAAGACATTATCCAAAGATGATGAAAACTTTAGTCTTCAAGAGATCAAAACAAGACTTCAGATCTATTTTTTTAACCAGTCAAATTCACCCATATTTCATTATTCTGAATTGTCTTGGTGTCATGATTTCACCAGTTCCTACAGAACCTGCATTAAAAAAAGGAATCTCCCTGGGCTTTGAGTTAGGGATGCCTGAGCTGCCCGACACTTGAACCGTTTTGCTGTTTTCTCCAAAGAGCAGGTAAGGGACTGAAGTAAGATGACGCTGGCATAAGAATAAATCCCTGTGTGTTACACAGAGCTTACACATCTCTGTATTTCAAGACATAACAAATCTGAGGTCCCAATCCCTGGGGGCTCATGCTAGCTTTACACAGATGTTCTGTGTAGGGGACTAAGAAAAAGGATGATACAAAACACTTAGGCACTGCTCAGGTGAGAAAAAGCTAACTTTCTAATCTGAGTTACTATGTGCATATGACTTTTTCATTCCATTCCCTTTTCTATAATATATTCATCGCAAATGTATGCAAGAAAGCTAATATTTAAAGGACTTTTTCATAAACTTGACTTTCTTCCTATGAATGTCTAAATATAAATTATATACCTTTACTGCATTTCAAATGATGGCGGACACTGACATTTTTCTTTTCCTTCTTAAAACTTATAATTAAAGTTATATTTAATATGGCTCTTTTTTGATTTTGCACTTTTAAAAATATTTGACACAGATTGTATGTATTTAAGGTATACAATGTGGTGATTTGATATACATATACATTGTTAACCACTTGGGTACCAGTGTCAACTGTAGTCGACAGCCACAGATGAACGTGCACAGCGACTGTAGCCGACAGCTGTGCTATGAACGCGCACAGCCGAGTGTCGACTTTAGCCGACGGCCAGGATACGACTTTTCTAAATTTTCATTTATCAAAATAAAATTGTGAACATTTAAAAATATCGTAATGAAAACATGTATGTAAACGTTACCTATTCTGATTTATATGACAAGTAAAGCTGCCTGCAAAGTAAAACAAGCTTTTGGTGCTTTAAAGCTTTCCTCATCACACAAGAGCAAAACGGATCCGTGGTCAATGCCCAGCACACACCACCGTGCGGACTGTGAGTGAGGCTGTGGGAGAGGTTTCACGGCTGGTGAGCCCCGAGCCGAAGTGGTTAAATGAATATCACAATCAAATTAATTAATACATTTATCACCACCCATGCTATACATTATTTGATAGACACAGTACTGACCAAACTTTAGGAAACTTAAATTATAAAAAATAGTTGGTATTTGATATTCATGAGTGAGAATTATGTAACCTTTCTGAAGGTGAAATGAATGAATAAGAAGAAATTAGATTGAGACATTGGACAACTCATTGGCACGTGCAGGGCTTATGAAATATGAAATACCAAGGCCCGTTGGTTAACATATGGAGAATCGTGCTGTCTGTTCATACATGACCAAAACACATACATATCACAGGATTCTCAGCAGAATTGTAGGTCAATTGATACGCAGGAATAAGCATGAGATAGAACAGAAAAACTTCAGTAGTATTGGTGGAATGGCTGTATTTTGAGGGTGTCTTAGTTCAGACTGCTGTAACAATGCCAGGTGGCCTATTGGAGCCTCACATGGCTGAATGATAACCTCTTATTAATATTATAAGGGCACTAACCTCATTCTTAAGAGTTCCACCCCCATGACCTAATTACCTTCCAAAGGCCTCCACCTCCAAATACCATCACATTGGAATTAGGGTTTTAGCATTTGAATGGGGGTGGGGTGGGCAGTGAACATTCAGTTTACTGCAGAGGATCCTCACTTGGTATGCAGACTAAATGGGTCTTCTAGTCCTTTCTGCCCACATTCACATTGCCCACATAAGTTTGCTTGGTGGGACATAATGTGCATTTCAAAAACTATAGATCTTTACAGGAAAATGTCTTGGAGAATAAACTAAATAAACTGCCAAAACAGTCAATTATGTCTATGATTAGGAAGATCAATTTAAAAGCAAAATAAGTGACAATATTTATTCAAACCAACATTACATTATTTAAACAATTTTCTTCATTTATATGCTTCATTGTCCCCTCTACATTTAAATCCTATTCATCTTCAAAACCCCATTCGAATCACTTTCTTTGTGATTCTTCCATGATTTTCTTCACTGCATATTTAGCACTCATAGTTTGCACTATCATTGTTATTAATAAACTTCTAATTTTGTTGTGTATTAATTATCTATTGCCACAAAACAAATTAACCCAAACTTTAACATGCAAAACAATAAATACTTCATTATTTCACAATATTTTACCACTGATTAAATTTAACATTCTGCCATCTTGAATATATTTCCCTGACTGCCAATGACAATGCTCATTTCTACTATTTTCTCTTACTTTTAGGGTATTCTCTCATTGTTTTTCTCCAGTTTCCCTTTTATCTAACATATCATATATTTTAGAATTATATTCTTAGAAATTTTATCTTGTCTACTCTTCATACTTTTCTATTCATATATACATTGAGAATAATAATAATTTTAGTATCATATACTTGACGGGAAGATTAAATGAGAACTTAAAAGTTATTCTAATACATAAAAATCACTAGAAAAGTGAGAACTATATTTTTATTATGATTTGGTTGCCCTTTTAGGTAGTTTTGGATAGTTAATATTTTTCTTTCTGCATTAGTACATTTTTATTATTTACATAGATTTAGGGGGTGCAAGTGTAGTTTTGTTACATGGATATATTGTGTGGTGAAGTCTGGGCTTCTTGGGTAACCATTACCCTGCTGGTGTGCAGAATACCCATTAGGTACTTTCTTATACCACACACCCCTCTCACCCTCCCACTTCTTCAGGTCTCCAATGTCTACTATCCCACTCTCTATGTCCATGTGTAAATTATAAGTGAGAACACAAATTATTTGAATTTCTGCATCTGAATTATTGCAGGATAGTTAATAATCTTTAAATATCCCTACCTCTATCTCAGCTTTGATAAGAGAGAAGAACCTGTAATAATATTAGGTTTATTTGAAAATTACACTGAGATATGAGACCCTGAATGAATCCTATTTCTTTTGATATGGATACTCAAAGTTTTGTCCCATTTTTTAAACCATTTTAATTCTAATCCCAGGGAAATCTTGCAAAAGTCAGTTATCTTTTATAATCAGAAACCCATCAACACTACTGTTTTCACTGTTATTCCTGTGGACAAACAGTCCCAATCAATTCTCTTACTACATCTCTGAAATCCATTACCACCCAATGACTGAATAATGTGAGTGATGCTCAAGATATCATAATAAGGAATTCTTACCTTTATGTCTTCAAAGCAGACGATGACATTTACTCAGAGTCTGGGATACATCTATAAACATTATATCAAAAAGTAACCATAGTTTCTCATGTATCCTCTGGCACTTTGTTCCAATCTAGTTAATAGAACTTAAGCCTCACAAATTTAAGGATGAATGACAATGTAAATTCGGATAATTTGTATAACAGCTTTCTAATCTGAAATTAAATAAAGATAATTTCAGCATTTTAATTTACTAAATACAGCCTTTTAATAGAAAGCAGAAATTTTGAGGTTCCAAGATCTTGGAGTGAAGTTAAGGAAACAGCCTCAAGAATTATTTCATCTATAATCCTGTAAAATCTTGGTTATTTTCCTAAAATGTGTATTTCACAGTTGGATTGTTCATTACTAATGTATAGAAAATCATTGATTTTTGTTCATTCACCTTGTATCCTACAACTTTGTTGAATTAATTTGTTAGTTTTAATACTTTTTTGTGGATTATTTAGCATTTTCTTTAAATAATATCATGTTATCTTTGAATACAGATAGTTTTACTTCTTCTTTTCTACTTTTGATACCTTTTATTTGTTTTTCTTGCCCAATGTTCTTGGCTGAAACTTCCTTTACAACTATTCCTCCATTCTAACTGAAACTTTGTACCCTTTATCAATATCTCCCTTTCCCTATCTCTCCCTCTCCCCACCAAACCTCTGGTAACCTCCTTCATATTCTCTCTTTCTGTGATTTTTTAGATATTATTAACATTGTTTCTGTCTGCAAAGACTCAGATTACATTTAGAATTGGAAAAGTGTTAAATTCACAAAGTCAACATTGGACTTTAAAAGCCACCACCAATGATATGACATATCAAATATGCATTTTAAATTGTTTTCATCCCACACTAATCTCATCTTTACTTCTGACGCCCCCTGTAAAATATAAAATTTAATTAAAATCTGGGGGATGGACGTGCTTGAAGCTCTTGACTTAGGTGAGGCAAAGGCACTATACGTAACCTAAACATTTGTACCCCCATAATATGCTGAAATAAAAAAAATAAAAAACAAACAAAAACCAAAATAAATAAATATAAAAAAATTAAAATATTAAAATAATCAATACACAGGCACACAGATGTTTACAAAAACAAACATCCTGTTTATGATGATTTCCTCACTATCTTACTACCTACCTAGTGAAGGCAAAGTTTACAAAAATAAACTTTTATCCAACTTTTGAAAACAGTTATAAATGTTTACCATAATAAACCAGCATTTACCTTACAACTGAAATAAAAAAAAATGCTGAGACCATTGAAAATTCCATTCATTTACATAATATCATGCCAGAGATATCCTTCCATTGTTCCCTGATTCTTTTTTTACTTTAAAAGCTGGGTAGAAATGACTTCAACATCTAGGTTTGCTTTTACCTTTACCACATTTATCATTCTTTATGGTTCTTACCCTTCAACCATGGATATTTCGGGCACATCTAGAGTTACAAAGTTATATAATTCTCAAATGTTTTCTTCTCCACATTTGTGGAAATGCTCTATACTTTTGAAAAACCTAGAATCAAAACCAGCTTTAAGAAGAGCTTTTGACCCTAGCAATAGCTTCTGCAGAACCCTGAGACATGGCCCCAGCCTGCATCTCAGGCCCTGAAGCATAAAAATAAAATTAAGGAAAATATGATGAAAAAGAACCTTGTATACCTCTACTACAGCTGAGCGGCCAGCAACTTATAGAATCTTACTTCTTGACTTTAGGTGTTTCTTGGTACATGGGCCATGTCTGCTCTTCAACAAAACTTGCTAAATATGTCTGCAATTAAATATCACTAAAGGAAATGAGAGAGTTCCAGCTAGGATCATTTAATCTGTTTTACAGAGGGTTTGCATTTACTCTTCAATCCTGGAATACAATAAAAATATACATGGTATACTTAGTCAATCATATATGCATGATGAATATTTCTTCTTTTTACATAATTAGTTTTTCTTCCATCTAAATTTAAGAAGGTATAGCCTGTCTTAAAGAAATTTTCTTACTATGTTATTCTTTATAGTACTATACTTCTTAAAATTTTGTGCTAAATTTTTGAAACTATTGCAAATAAGTATGGTTCCAGAAGAGTTAAATTGTGTTTCAAATTACAGAAATACAATTTGTCTAAAAATAAAATAAAATGAATGATCCATATGATTGAATATTCTGGTTAAAAACTTTGCAAGTAGTTGAAGTTTTATTATATAACTGTGTTTTGCCCTCATTTCTTCCAAGTGGTTGGAGGAAAGGACATAATTTTTGCAAAAGGTTGGTGAGCTTTTGTTTTGTTTTGTTTTGTTTATTAAGACTGTTTTGAAATGGCACTTACATTTTTCTTTAATTTTTCACTCATGCTGGTTTTGCTTAAATATAAGTTTAACTCTTCAAATTTTAATTTGACTAACATTACTTGAGACACTATAACTTTGATGCATCTGACCTTTGAAGAAAAGTCCATATTAAATCCTGTGAAATCTCATCTCAAATCAATTTAGGAGTTCTGCTGAAGTCTAGGCTCTGGTTTTGGAAGAGAAGACACTTTCAGTTGAGTACTATGAGTTGGTGATCTCATTTCAGAATCACCCCTCAAATCCCTCTCAGCTGTGATGGTGGTTGTATTTCATAACTTGTTATTCTAGCTGTGGAGAGTTCACAGAGATGTTACCAAGTTATTATATTTCAAGTGTGGCATTAATGATGTTTTTCTTCAAGGCAGATCATAAATATGTTTTCCACTGACAATTTAAAGGAGCTATTGTCACCACCCCATTTTGAAATAACAGGCTTTGCCTTTTCTATATATGACTTTTAAAGTGGGTACAACAGCTAAAATTAGTATGGTATTATGAAAACTCAATAGCTTTACCCCAAGAGAGGTAACTTTTGTTATGATATACCTGAATCACAAGTATCCAAGTACATTTCTACTGGAAGATATGACAGAACAGAGGAAGAGTTTTTAGTCAATCCATCTTCCTTCTTGTTAATTACTCCAAAAGAAAAAATGTGTTGCAATAGAGTGAAAATGATGACAAAGAGCGTCTTAAAATTACCTTAGACTCTCATTTACAGTTGATTGACCTCCTCTTGTCCCTCATTAATGTTTGGCCATATGACACTAGCAGCAGTTTAATAATGACCTCCACTAAGGCTGGAACCTCACTTTGCATTGATGTATTCAAAAAAGGTGAGTGTCTGTCTGGACAATGGAGGAGCTCAGGAGCAAGTGGGAAAGATGCCCACATATTTGGCTAACTGTAACAGTGAGGCATCCAGGCTTCCATATTAGTGAAATGAACATGATACATAAGTAACAACTTGCGTGTTGCCTTCTGTAAGGAACATAAAGTTATTGATTTAGTTTTCCAGCGAGAGTTAAAAATACCCAATTGCAGACTTTCACCTCTCTCTATGTTGTAAGAAAGAAATTGCAAGAAGGTAGCCAATCATAGATATAGTCTTTAAATATGAAATTGAGTTTACTTTGCCCAAAAGTTTACTGAAGGGGAGATCAAACTACAAGCTTGGTGCTGTTAATGCCATATCAAAAGCAACAGAGGGAATTGGCCTAGAATCAACAGCTTATGACCAGGACCAAATTTAGTTTTAATTTTAAACTTTTTACAAACAAAAGCAAAACAACAAATGTCCCTGGGCTTATCTTCTTTGTGTCATGGTTTGGTTTCAGTATATTCAGCTTCACCAGTAGCCTCAGCAGAACAGGGTCTCCATGGAAGGATAATGTACTGTGGACACATTATTTAGTGTACATCAGGCATGAGGTACTGCCCAAGCTCTCAGATCTCAGCTGTCATTTGCAACACTTTCCCCCCAAAAATATAGGAAAACTCTTCTATATGGAATGCAGGGAAAAACCCTAAGTGGCTCTTGATGCAATTGTGCACCAATACCACTGGAATATAAATTTATCCCTAGCACTCAAGCAGTGCTTGGCACGTATGAATAAGCACATACAGAATGGCTGAATGAATGATTGTCAGATTAGGAACCTCACAAATATCTAAGTGCATTTCCTGGAACTAGCCATTTAAAAGAATAGGAAAAGAGGACTTAGAATGGTTTAGTGCCAGACCCTGTCATGTTGTACTAGTTTCCTGAAATGTGTGCCAACAGGAAGCATAGGGAATGCCTAAAAGAGATATCCCTGAGCACAACCAGAGACAAAGCAGAAGGCAGGGCTACTGTCTCCAGCCCTGGAAATTTTCCTATGTAACTTGATCCAAAGAGACACTAAATCAGAATGGCTATTCAGCAGTGCCACATTATAGCACATTTATTCCACAGGTCCTCTGGACACACACTCCTAGCCAGCCTTCCCATACCACTGAGATATCCTTTTTGGGACCACTCCCATTGGGGTTGGGTGGCATCCTGATTGTTTACTAAAACTGAGGCGAACCAGGGCGTAAGGCACTGTCAAATGCCAAAAAGTAGGCAAGTGACCTAGGGGGAAAACAGAAAGAAAGAAAGAGACAAGTTTCAAAGATTCTAAGAAAACATATCCAATCAAATAATAAAACAAGCCAAAGAGAAAATACGAAATAAATAATTCTTTAATGCAAAGACATAGACAAATATCCAGAAGAAACATTAACATATAGGGAAGCATTACCTCCTCAAATGGACAAAGCATTAACTAGTGACTGACTTGAATGAGACAGTGATATGTGAACTCTCTGACAAAAATTCAAAATACCATTTTAAGGAAACTCAGAGATCTCCCAGATAACACAGAAAAGCAATTCATATATTTGTCAGAGAACTTTAACAGATTGAAATATTTTTAAGAAATCAAACAGAAACTTGTAGACTGATAATTGAGAAGTATACTTGTTGAACTTAAAAATTTATTGGGGGTTCTCAACAGTAGAATCAATCAAGCAGAAAAAAGAATTGGTAAGCATGAAAACAGAATATCTGAAAATACATAGAGAGGAAAGAAGGACTGATAATGATAATTGATAAATGATAAGAAATGAAGATCACCTACGAGATATAAAAAGTTACCTCAAAGACCAAATCTAAGAATTATTGATATTCAAGAGAGAGCTGAGCATGAGATAATAAAATTTTCCAAACCTTTAGAAATAGATAAATATTCTGGTACAGGAAGTTAGAGAACACCAAAGAGATCCTACCCAAATAAGACTAATAAGGCATATAATAATAAAACTCTCAAAGGTGAAAGACAAATAGAGGATCCTATAACCAGCAAGAGAATAGAAGAGACCTCCAAATCTGTTAGCAGCAGACCTCTCAGTTGAAACAATATATGCTAGGAATAAATGGGATGATATTTTCAAAGTTGTAAGAAAAATGAAAACTTACCATTCAATAATACTGAATCCAGCAAAACTACCTTTCAAATATGAACAGGAGATAAAGTCTCTCCTAGACAGAAAAGAATCTTTATTCAATAAACGGTTCTGGGAAAACTTATAACCACATGTAGAAGATTGAAACTGGATCCCCACCTCTCACTGCTCACAAAAATCAACTCATGGTGGATGACAAACTCAAACCTAAAGCATGAAACCATAAGAATTCTAGAAGAAAATGTTGGAAAAACTCTTACACACAACAGCCTAGGCAAAGAATTTATGGAGAAGACCCCCAAAGCAATCACAGCAGCAACAAAAATAAATAAATAGGACCTGATCAAATTAGAAAGCTTCTGCACAGCCAAGGAAACTATCATGAGAGTGAATAGACAATGTGAAGAATGGGAGAAAATATTTGCTGTCTATGTATCCGATAAAGGGATGACAACAACAATCTATAGCAAACTTAAGAAAATCAAAAAGAAAAAATCAAACAGCCCCATCAATAAATGGGCAAAGGACATGAACAGAAACTTTTCAGAAGAAGACAGAATAATGGCCAGTAAACATATTAAAAAATTCTCAACATCTCTAATAATTAGGGAAATGCAAATAAAAACCACAATGAGATATCACCTAACTCCAGTGAGAACGGCCTTTATCAAAAAAATCCCAAAACAACAAATGCTAGCATGGATGTGGAGAGACTGGAACACTCTTACGCTGCTGGTGGGACTGAAAATTAGTACAACCCCTGTGGAAACTAATTTACAGATACCTCAAAGAGCTAAAAATAGAAATACCACTTGATCCAGCAATCCCACTGGTAGGCATCTGCCCAAAGGCAAAAAAATATGTTCTATAGTAAAGACATCTGCACTTGAATGTTTATGGCAGCACAATTCTCAATTACAAAGACGTGGAAACAACCAAAGTGCCCATTAATACGTGAGTGGATTAATAAAATGTGTTATATGTGTACTATGGAATACTATTCTATTATGAAAACAATTGTAATCTAGCACCTCTTATATCATCCTGGATAGAGCTTGAGCCCATCCTTCAAAGTGAGATATCAAAAGAATGGAAAAATAAGCACCACATGTACTTGCCATCAAATTGGTACTAACTGATGAACATTAACATGCTCATGTGGGAGTAGCATTCATTTGTGTCAGTCATGGCGGGAGGGTAGAGGTGGGTAAACTCACTAATGGATGTGGAGTGCACTGAATGGAGAAGGGCAAGGCTCTAGCCCTGGCTTGGGTAAGGCAAAGGCATTACTTGTAATGAAAATATTTGTACCCCTATAATGTCCCAAAATAAAAAAATTAAATAAATAAAAAAAATGGCGGACTAGGGATGACCTCCTCGCTCTTTGCTCTTGGAGTGGGAGGTGAAGAAGGCGGCCTGAATCACTCGAGCGGGTAGTTCTCCTACAGGATCATCTTCACGGAACTACAGGGAAGCTTCGAGGGGCAGCAGCGCCGGGAAAAGGAAGAAAGTGACTCAGTGGATTTACTGTGAAGTTCCGAGAATCCGAGTGGTACTGCGCGGATTGGAGTGTAAGCTGGCCGCGTTTAGCGGCAGCCATACGGCTGTGCGCTCCTTCCTACAGGAGAACAGCTTCTCCCTCACCACCTCCCGCCCACGCAAGCAGAGAAGGGCCTGAAGACAGCGTGAAGAGGTAACACGGACGGGCAGGCAGGCTGGAGAGGAGGCAGGAGCGGAAAGTAATTTGAAATCTCTAAGGCACCGTGTAAGGTCGCCATTGCTGGGAGAACTATAAACACTAGAGGC